>JASCZL010000051.1:0-67283 GCA_030035585.1 Dugong dugon | reverse complement strand
CCCACCACCACCGAATGGTGGCCCCTAGCTCATGTCCTTCCTGTCTTCCTTCCTGCTGATGCAGTTTGTGGGGGACTCATGCCATCTGCTCTGCTACACTGACCTCTCTTTAGTCATTTAGAGAGTGCAGGGACTAAGATTTGACTCCATGAATACTGGTCCTGCCACATAGCAGCTCGTGACTTGTGGAAACATTCAGCTTCTTTCTGTTTTAGTTTTAGTTTCTTTGCCTATAAACCAAGGGGCAAAAATAGCTTATCTGCCTCATCGGGTTGTTGTGAGGAATAAATACGGTAAAGCAGCTAAAGCACTTAACATTTAGCAGAGTACCTGAAAGACAGTAGCATTCGACAAATCTCAATACTGCCACTGTTTTCTAATAATGATATTGAGTGTCTCTTACTATGTATCAGGTCCTGTGCTGGACACTTGGAATTCAAAGACCATTAAAGAGAGTCCTTGTCTGTCAAGAGCTCTAGGGCAGGGGTGGTCAAGATTATACATATCGGGGGCTGTGCAGGCAGTCTTTGTCACTGCTACTCAACTGTACCTTCATAGCACAAAAGTTGCCATAGACAATACATAAGTTATACATGGCTGCGTTTCAATAAAACTTTATTCACAACAATGGCAGTGGGCTAGATTTAGCCCACAGGTGTAGTTTTCCAACTCCTGGTCTGGAGGGAAGACACACACAATTGAAAGACAACAGTTAGGGCTACAGTGTTGTAAGTATGTACAAAGTTCAATGAGCATATAAGGGAAAACAGACCTCATTTATTCATGCCATTGGTTATTAGCAGTTCCTGCAAGGTGATAGAAAGAACCAGAAATTTAATAGGAGAAAAAAAAAAAAAAACAAAAAACAAAAAAACAACTAAAATTAATGGTTAGGTAGATAAGCCAAGAGTTTCAATTTTCTGAGCTTCCTCTGCCTTTCAGCATCCTTGGTTTCAGAAGATTTAGCTGGAAAAAAAGTCTGCTTTATCGTCATGTCATTTCATTCAGCAGGCAACCTATATTCTTGAGAGAGATTGAAGATAAATATCATAAGAGATTCTATCTATTTGCCATGATTCCCAAAATGCAGTCTGCTCCTAGTGGATCAAGACGATAAGGTCTCAAGAACTAACTTTAATAGAACATTTTGACACATAGTCAACCTGAGTTTTAGCTATAGTAGGATCTAACTTAGCAGTCAAAATATGTTCTGAAAGAAATGTGGTAATGCCACCAGATAGTATAAAAACATTTTTGAAGATGTTTACATGTCAAAGCTTTTACTTTTTAAGTGAGCATCATTGGTTCATTAAAATGAGTATCTCAGGGAGAGTAAGATTTGGAACACAATTCACAGCGGTAAACACAGTTGCTGACTGCTTTTGGCTTTCTACAACTATACTGAAAAAATTGCGTGTCCCAGCAGCTGTCCGAATTTTCTGAAGTGTGGGCATACGAGACTTTTTTGTAATGTTATGTACATACAACCCAGATGCTTCTTCCGACTCTCGAGCTGTACATAACCCCAGCTCTCCTGCCCTGAGCTCAAGGAGTTCAGGAACTATAATCAAGACTTTCTCAAGTTGCAAGGAAAATAATATATGGTATTTATTCCTTTACTCAACGTTCAAGAGCAAGTTTCAGAGTCTTCTGACATCCATTTTGGTCTTTTGGTGTGTTATGCAGATGACACAACCTTGCTTGCTGAAAGTAAAGAGAACTTAAAACACTTACAAAGATCAAGGACCACAGCCTTCAGTATGGATTACACCGCAACATAAAGAAAAAAATCTTCACAACTGGGCCGATAAGCAACATCATAATAAATGGAGAAAAGATTGAAGTAGTCAAGGATTTCATTTTATTTGGATCCACAATCACCCACAGAAGCAGCAGTCAAGAAATCAAAAGATGCATTGCATTGGGCAAATGGGCTGCAAAGGACCTCTTTAAAGTGTTAAAAATTGAATATGTCACCTTGAAGACTAAGATGTGCCTGACTCAAGCCATGATGTTTTCAATCACCTCATATGCATGTGAAAGCTGGACAATGAATAAGGAAGACAGAAGAAGAACTGATGCCTTTGACTTGTGGTGTTGGCGAACAATATTGAATATGCCATGGACTTCCAAAAGAACAAACAAATCTGTCTTGGAAGAAGTACAACCAGAATGCTCTTTAGAAACAAAGATGGCGAGACTACATCTCACGTACTTTGGACATGTAGTCAGGAGGGATCAGTCCCTGGAGAAGGACATCATGCTTGGTAAAGTACAGGGTCAGTGAAAAAGAGGAAGACCCTCAATGAGATAGATTGACACAGTGGTTGCAACAATGGGCTCAACCACAGCAATGATTGTGAGGATGACGTAGGACCGGGCAGAGTTTCATTCTATTGAACATAGAATCGCTATCAGTCAGAACCGACTTGACAGCCCCTAACAACAACTTTTATTCCTTATTGTGTGTTTTCCTGTACTCTCTGGAAACAACTGCAGCCCTCTCCCAGAAACACAGGACTAGTGGCTCATAACCCAGAGATGATCCAGTCTCGATGTGACAGTAATCATTGCTTTCCTTCTTTCTCTTTCAATCTCTGTCTCGGAGGTCTGGTCAGTGCATTGTTATTTAACGCCCTTCATTTAAGCAGAGACAAGGGAAATGAAATAAAATTAAGCCAGAATCAATCTCATTTTAGCTTCTTGCTAACCACTCCAATAAATGTTGATAATAGATAAGACAGAAATTGCTGCCTGAGTGAACCTGTGTAATGCCACTGGACCTCATTGCCCATGCTAGTCCAGTATCTCTAAGTGATGTAATCATATGCTGGATATAAAACCTTCGCTCTGCAGAATTCTGAAGGGATGGACGGGAGCTTTGATGATCGCTTGGCTTGAATCTTTTGCTCGGTGAACAGACACCCTAAGGTTTTCATAGTCGATGCTTGTAATACCCTGCTTCCTAGCAAGGCTCAAAAAGGCCCATTGCTGAGGGTAAGGGTTTACTACCACCTTCTGAAAGAAAGTTAAGTGAGAAAAGAAAAGGTAAACCTATTCTTTTTTTTTTTTTTTTTTTCATGCTCTGACACCCCCCTTTAGAGAGAGGTCAGCATGGCCAAAAAAAAAAAAAAAAAAGGTAAGGATTTAAATAATTCATTCCCTCAGTCTAAAATTGTGCCTCTTCTTCTGTCTTCTGCTGCTAGCTGCCTTCAGACCCATTACATCCCTAGGAACAATGGTGAGGATCAGTCCCAAAGCTGGGAAAATGTTGGCGCTATGTGGTGTCCACTCTGCTTCTATGAAGGTCGAAGTTATTTTGAAGGCATACCACAGAGAATTTGGCATAGAGCAAATGAAGTTAGCGATGTAAGCACACTTCTGTGAAGAAAATAAATCAGAAAACCTATCAAGTCCCAATTATTTCTCCTGGGATTTTTTCCTTTCCTTCCTAAATATCATTACTGCTTGAGCTCACAATTTCATATTCTCTACTTCCTTCTGTTTTGCTTCCACCACTGAATCTAACAGATAATAACATCCTTCTTGTTAACAGGAGGGGGAGAAAACATTTAAATTAGGAACCGGATATATATCAACTCTGTTGATAGAAAATCTTCTACTAAATAATGATGCCAATAATTACTCATTGAATCTAAGCCCAGAAAACTGCTCGGAGTGGATTTTTTTGTCCACGCTAATGCTGCAGGGTATCATGACAGGTATTTCATTCCTTATGCTGAAATAATCCCTCATCCACGCCTCTGTAAACATCAACACTGAAAATTAAATACCAGTTTCCAGCTCAATGAGGCTGTCCTCAGGTGCACCTCTGCAGGAGAGGACCGGGCTTGGCTCCTACAGCTGGGAGATCTCCTGGCCTGACCCTAACTAGAATCTGCAGCCCACCACCCTCCACCTGAAGACAATTATCAGCCAACAGAAACAAAGGAAAAAATAGATCTCCTTGGGTGGGAAGCTCTTTTCTTATTCCCAGGAGACCAGGAATTCAGTTTGAGGTTTGCTGTTATTGGGAAGATTCAATAAACAAACAAAACAAAACAAAAAACAGGATATAAACAAATTCCCATATGAGGCCCAAATTCACATTTTCATCTGTATTCTTGCAGAAAGAAGGAGCACTGGGAATAAGAGAAAGGACACTTTAACTCAAAGAATAAGATTGTGTAGTGATTCCAAGGTCTGTGCTGGGACAGAGGGAACAGCACGTGCAAAGGTAACAGGGAGGTAGATGATATGAAAACTTGAAAGAAATCCAGTGTGGCTAAGGCTGAGAGGAAGAAGACGGACATGGCAAGAGATGAAGTATCAAAGGAAATAGGTCCTCCATGTTAAGAAGTTGCTAGTTTACCCTAATGGTAAGAGGAAATTGGACAAGTGTTAAGTAGGGAGGTGATATGATTAGATTTACCTTTTAGAAGGCTCACATTAGCTGCGGAATGGAGAAGGTATTGAACAAAGGCACTTGAGGAGGTGAGCAGAATGCTGCAGCCACCTCTTCTTTTCTTACTCTCTCTGTCCTGATGAGAAAGATCTGGATGGTAGGATCGTTAAGGTTGTGAATCAACTCGACTGGGCCATGATTCTCAGTGGTTTGGCAGTTTTGATGTAGTTCAACAGTTGTATAATGATGTAATCACTTCCATGATAAGATCTAATATAATGTGATCACCTCCATGATGGGATCTGCTGTGAGTAGCCAGTCAGTTGAAAGGGAGTTTCCTTAGGGATGTGGCCTGCATCCAATATATGTGGACTTTCTGGCAAAGCTTGCTGGCTTGCTTTGCTCTGGATCCTGTATTCAGATCATCAGCCTCCGACCTCCAGTTCTTGGGACTTGGGCCAACAGCCTGCCATCTTACCTGCCGATCTTGGAATCATCAGCCTTTGCACCTGTGAGCCAGAGGCCTGCCATCTGACCTGTGGATCTTGGGTTCGCCAGCCCCTGCAGCTGCATGAGTCAAGAGAAGCCTCCAGCCTGACGTCTGATGCCTGACCCACAGACTTGGGACTTGCCAGCCTCTACACCCATGTGAGCCATTTTCTTGAGATAAATATCTCTTGATATATATGTATAGGCTTCACTGGTTTTGCTTCTCTAGAGAACCCAGCCTAAGACAGATAGCATAGTAATGAAGAAAAGTTAATGGTGAGACAGTTACTCATGGTAACAATAGAAAGGTTGGTTTGTTTGGCTTCTGATCAGAAGTGTCCAGAATATTTCAAGTTTTCTCCTTCTGTGACGCAGTAAGGATCCACAGCCACTCAGAGAGGATGGAGAGGGGGCCGTTATCAGAACCTTAAGGGATTTAAGGAACTCGAGGCAAGAGAGGAGGGGCAACAAACCAGAGGGATGGTTACAGGATTAGGTGGAAACCAAAGGGATGGATAGGGGAGAAGAGAGAAAGAGATTAGAAGTACAAGGTCTCTGAAATTCCCACCTAAAGCAGACTCCACATAAACAGAAAGATGGTCATACGAGAAATGTGCAGAAATGTTGAAATCCATTGTATGGACCCTCTTGTTGAAGTTTGGCTAACAGTAAGACTTTCTGACTAAAAATGCATTGTATTTGCCTCCTTTCCAAATTTTGCGTGTTTAAATGCAGAGTTACATGGCAGCCTACGAGGTAAATGGTGGGGTTCAGATTAGGGTAGTAGCGGGGGGAAGGAAGGACATGGATATATTTGGAAATATTTCAAGTTAAATTTGATAGAATTTGGTGATTAACTGAATGTGTGGAGTGTAAGAGAAGAGAGTTAACCGTGCCACCCCGATGTCTGACTTACACTATGGGTTAGATATTAGTACTATTCAGTAAGAAAGACAAAATGGATGAGAGTCTAATTTGTGGGGGAAGATGATGACCTTTTCTTTGATTACACTAAATTAGAAGTACTTGTGAGAAAATAAAATCAAGATACCCAAGTGACAATTTGATATATGGGCTAGTGTGATTCAGGTGAAAATATAAATTCAAGAACAGTAAGGCATGTAAGGAGCTAGAGCGTGGATATGAGATTGGGGATCGCAGAGCCATCAGAGCGTCAGGGTGGCTTTGTTTACTCTGAGAGCCTGGGGAGAGGGAGAAAAGGAGATGAGAGGCCAGGAGAGGAGGAAAGAGAAGAGAAGTCTAGGACAGAACCTAGAGAAACACTAACATTTGAGGGATTGGTAGACGAGGGATAAACATGCTAAGGAACCAAGAAAGAGGTACCAGAGAGGAGAAGTAGGAAATCCAAGTACTCATGTTATCGCAGATGGGGCCCTGGTGGCGCAGTGGTTAAGAGCTACGGCTGTTAACCAAAAGGTCAGCAGTTCAAATTCACCAGCCACTCCTTGGAAACCCTATGGGGCAGTTCTGCTCTGTCCTATAGGTTCGCAAAAAGTCAGAATCAACTCTATGGCAATGGGTTTGGCTTATGGTAGCTCAGAAGCCAAGGGAAAAGGCTTTTTTTACGAAAGAAAAACTAGTCAGCATGGTGGGATGCTGCTGAGAGGTCAGTAAGATAAGGGCTGAATTACCTATTGAATGTATCAACAAAGAGGCCATCACTGACCTTGGCAAGAGAAATTTCCATCAATTTCTAGGAGTATGAGTCATACTGCAGTGGGTTAAGAGCTGAGCGAGATGGCGAGACAGCAAGTTCCCAGAACTGTTTCCCCAGGCCCTTTGTGGGTTCTTGGATGCCTCACACACATGTCAGCACACACCAGATGATTAACAAATACTTAGGACAGTGGTATGCCACGTGTCAGTTCAAGTTCTATTATGTGTCTTATCCAATCTGTGTTCATAACAAATAGAGTAAATGGAAAGCCTCCAAAGATAAAATAGGTTGCCTGATAAATATCTGGCTAATCATAACAGTGGGCAAGTTCATTTTTCAAATAACCAGCCACATTTCCAAAGTTTGCACAAGGCTATAGAAATAAAGAGGGGTCCCGGTGGCACGGTGGTTAAGCGCCCGGCTGCTAACCAAAAGGTCAGTGGTTCAAACACACCAGCTGCTCTGCGGGAAAAAGATGCGGCAGTCTCCTTCCATGAAGACTTACAACCTCGGAAACCCTATAGGGCAGTTCTACTCTGTCCTATAGGTTTACTATGAGTTGGAATCGACTCCCTGGCAACGGATTTGGTTTTGGGTATGTAAATACCAAAAAACCCATTGCTGTCAAGTCGATTCTAACTCATAGTGACCCTGTAGGACAGAGTAGACCTGCCTAATAGGGTTTCCAAGGAGCACCTCGTGGATTCGAACTGCTAGCCTTTTGGTTAACAGCCGTAGATCTTAACCACAATACCACCAGGGTTTCCATATATATATATACATATCTGCCTCCCCATTTCTGCCTGTCATACTATTCCCTTACCCCTAGTCATGATGTCGCTCTAAAACTTGATCATTCCATGTTGGTGGAGTGTTTGGGTTTCTCACAGTCAATGTGTGAGGGAGAAGGGCAAGGATTACTCACTTACTGATACAAAACTTCAGGGTTGGAGAAGTTAAATGATTAGTCTAAAATCACAAAGCCAGCTAGTGGCTGAATTAAGGTAAGAGCACAAGAAGATCAGAAGAGGCCCAGGCTGATTTATTTTCCTCACCACCACAACAAATCCAAGGGCTTCAGGAAGGGAAGAGTTTAGAGATCCTTTCTGATAAATATTTGTACATTTTTCAACTAACAAAAAGGAAGAGTTTTTAGATATGTTCAGATTAGAGACCAACAATTTAAATTTATACTGATATTATTTGTATTAGTGAAATCTAGGAGACCACATTCATAACAGGGAAATCATTGATGCATTTTGTACATTGCTGGGATGAAATATTTAAAGTCACTAAAAAGTAGGGAAGTAAAAATTGTTTCTTTTTTTTATTGTCATGAGATAATTGAAATTACATCACATAGACAGTCACAAACTAAACCTATAAACCTGCTTAGATCATTTATATGCTCCCTTCAGTCATAATGGGAACTTGGTACTCTTTATATCAAAGATGCTTTTCTAGTCTAGAGAATTTTACAAAGAAGAACCAATCTCCTATTTGCTGCTTATAAGACAGTCAAGGGGGATCTTCCTGTAGATATATATCGAGGTGTAGACCACAGAAATTTAGCAGAGAACAGAATGATATTGACACATTGGATAGAACAATAAAATTATCACTGGTACACAATCTATCATTTTAGACACAAGATATCACAGATATGTATAAAGAAGTAAAAAGTAAGCTGGCAGATGATGCAATGGAATAATCCAACTGCCTGACAGCCCTTACAATTTTCAATGGACTTTGAACACGAGGGGAAGGCAGAAGAAACAGTATTTCCCCAATAAGCATTAATAAATACGGTATTTATGGAAAATCCCAGACCAGAAGAGTAGTGACAGCTTAAGTCCCTTACAATACCAGGTACCCTGAGCTTAGGGCTTCAGATTTGTTACAAACACCACCTCATACTCATACTGACCCTTCAGAGGTGAATAGTACTTAACGTTCACTTAGGAAAACACCTCTTTATTTTTTTCATCTGCTCTTTACAGAGCAAAATAGTCATTGCCTGTGGGCTGGCAGACTGCAGGGCCTCCAGAGCTAGTGATCACATCCAGACTGCCTCTGTGGCTGAAATTTTGGATAGAGCCTACAGAAGAGAGCAAGACTCAGCCACTGTGGCCAGCACTTTGGACATGAGCAGAACTCAGTCAAACTAATGCTTGGCAGCTCCTTGGCCAAGAGAGTCCTTGATAGACTCACCCCCAAGGCATAATTCTACGTGTTAGTTGGGAAGCCTCTAACTAAACCCACAAAATGAGTTATTCTCATACCAATAAAAAGTGCTATTATAAATTAGCTTTCTAAAGTATACATGTATTTAAATGCAGCAGGAGATTTTGTTGAAGCCAAATTAGTAAGATAATTGTTCTTTTATTATGTTTATTGTGGTAAATATATATGTAACAAAAACAATTGTCATTTCAACAATCGTCCCATGTACAGTTCAGTTATATTAACTGTGCCCATCATGTTGTTTAGCCATCACCCTTAACTCTTCCCCAAATTTTCTGTCTCCGGGAACAAAAGCTCAGTATCCCCTCAGCACTGTGTCTTCCCTTTTCCCTTCCTTCCTCTCCTACTGTCTGAAGAGTCGCTCTCATCAATGTTACCCAAACTGTGTTCTGCTGAGCAGATGTTCTATGGGGAAAAAGTTTCCGTGGTCGGTAAGTTTGGGCTATATCCTCCTCCAGGATAGTTACCATTCTTATTACCGTATGAATTAGCTCTAGGTAAGATTCCTATTTTTAACCCAGATATTTGCAAACTAATTTCTGCCCCTGAGTTTTTGCATATAGCCTTTGAACATCTGAAAAGATTGCTTTTCAGAAGCATGTTCTTTGGGAAACTCGAAAATCCAGCATCATTCACAATAAAGGGGAAGATGTGTTTTTCTCAAATGTCGACTTCCACTTCATTTTGTCAGAATTTTGTATTTCCTAAAGTTCAAAACATTAACCTTCAATTTCCAGGAGTTTTGTAATTTTAGATAAAAGGACCGTGATAGTAGATTCAAGTTGGAGGCGTCCATGCTAAGCCTAAACCAGGGACGGTTGAACGAACTGAAGCTAAGCACTCCCAACACCAGCCTTCTCTGGAATTGACTCATCTGAGGGCAATGCCAGCTTCTGAACTGCATCCCCACTCCCTCAGGTAGAAAACGGAAGGATGGCGCTATTTCACCAGCTTATACTGAACGAACTGCAAATAATTTGTGAAAGAATAGAAGCCGCTGAAAATGGCTGAAACTACTCTGGGTTTTGCTGTTAATAACAGCAGTCACAGTGATTTCTCTCAGGAAACTTCCTATTTGCTCATTATACTCCGTTTATACGCAAATTGATTTGAGAGAAAAAGGAAAAAAGATAAAATTTAGTTTTGTGATCAATTAATTTTCAAGTTCTTAGTAATCAATTATGAAGTCAACGGCTGAACGAATTTTGTTTCTCTGGTTTATTCCAGGTTTATACTTGAAGGCACAGTATTTTTTAACAATATTCCTACAAAGGAGAAAGGGATGGAGATTATTCATATTTTTTTGAAGCCTAGCAAACAAAGATCAAAAATAGTCAAAGGATCAAAAGAAGACAGTTTCCCCCCCTCTAGGGACTTTCAGAAATTGAATGAAAAGTATACTATATATTTTTCTTAAAAATGAAATAATTGGATATAACTACCGAGAGATTTAACTTAACTATTTTTTTTCCGAAAGACGAAGAGTTACAGAAACAGTGTTGTGAAGCTCTAAAAAAACACAATAAGTTATAAAAGGCCATTGTTTTTCAATAAAAAAAGCTTCTTTCCCTTACTTTTAGAATATGGTATTGGAACTTTTTTTATATTCCACCAAAACAAAAAACCAAATAATTTAGCCTTGACACATCTTATACGGATCTATATAAAGTTACACAATGAATTCCATATTTCAAAACTCATATCTCCATAACAAAATGTTAAATTCAAATAATACTGTTAAAAATTAAGTCAAAATCACCTCTATAGAAAAATCAACAAAGTTCATTTTAACTACATATACCACATTCTTTATATTCCCTTCTCTTTTAAATTCTATTTAATTTGATGGCTTCTGAAATAATCCACTATTATCATAGAATAGACCCATTAAACTTTGCATTAAGTGAACATTACTGCAAACAGTAAAATTAAAAATTCCCAGTGAAGTTAAAAATTCCCAGTGACTGTCTGCAGGGACACATTCCTGGAAAAGCTGGACTGAAAGGAACAGAGTAGCCTCCCAGAGACACCTTCCTAGAGGGCCAGATGCATCCGAGTCACAAGTTTATTCACTGCAAAAGCTTAATAGAGTAAACTGCGTTCGTTGGTGTTACTAGGTACTGTCGACTCCAACTCATAGCAATCCCACCTGACAGAGTAGAACTGCTGCCATAGGGTTTTCTACACCGGAATCTTTAGGGAAGCAGATCTCCAGGTCCTTCTCCCATGGAGTGCTGGGTGTGTTCAAACTGCTAACCAAACCTTTGCACCGCCAGGGCCCCTTAGTGAACTACATTTCCTAGGTGCTAAAGAAATACTTGATGGATTTTACTAAAGGTATGAAACTCACTCGCAAAACTTAATTGGTTCTCCTCACACCAGGCTTCTGGAGTGCCCCCCGTTGTCATTGAGTTGATTCTGACTCATAGTCGCTATGAGTTGCTATGAGCTTTGAGTTCTGCAGTGCAGGGGAGACTTTTTGTTTTGAAGAAAACCTTATCGAATGTTAGATTGAAAAGTATTCTGAATCACTGGAAACATAAAGAAAAAAAAAAGCTTATGTTAATACTTGGTATTCCATTTCTAAAGGCCCTTAACAAATGTTATTCACTTGCAGTGCTACTTGTTCACCTGAAAAAAATTATTAATTTACCAAGCAGAATAGCACAGCCATCAATGAAGTTGGACTTGAGCAAGATTTAGCCTATTTTTAAGTTGCACATCAAGAGGATGGGACAGAGATGATTTGTTGTGGCAAAGAGCTAGACCACCATCTTTGGTTTAGGGAAGTATGTCCTCTGTGTTTTAACTTATCTTAAAAACTAGATTTATTTTGATTATAAAATGAGCGTTGCTGTTAGGTGCTGTCGACTCGGTTCCAACTCATAGTGACCCTATGTACAACAGAACAAAACACTACCTGCTCCTACACCATCCTCACAATTGTTGTTATGCTTGAGCCCATTGTTGCAGCCACTGTGTGCATCAATCTCGTTAAGGGTCTTCCTCTTTTTCGCTGACCTTCTACTTTACCAAGCATGATGTCCTTTTCCAGGGACTGATCCCTCCTGATAACATGTCCAAAGTATGTGAGATGAAGTCTTGCCATCTTACAGAATGGTATCATCATATTTTTAATTTATTCTTTTAAGTGCATCTTTATTTAAAACCATTTAATAAAAGTAATTCACACACCCCTACATACTTTAATCATTAAAAGAGCAAATAAATCTATAAATTTAAGAACCTCTCAGCCATTATTTCATGCCTATTCCCCAGGGAGGTAAGTAGAATAAACTCTTTCTTGTATATCTGTGATGGTTAATTTTATGTATCAACTAGGTTAGGCTACGATGTCTAGTTGCTTAGTCAAACTCTCGTCTAGATATAGCTATGAAAGTGTTTATATGTGATTAATATTTAAAGTCAGTTGACCTTAAGTAAAGCAGATTACCATCCATAAAGTGGGTGGATCTCATGCAATCAGTTGAAGGCCTTAGGAGAAAAAAACTGAGATCCATTTTCTGTCTAATTGCACTAACTATACTTCAAGAAAAATAATAATGATGTAAAAAGACATATTTGTATTTTTCCTAACTTTAACAAGAATATCTTATTGTTTCAGCCTCAAGTGTGATGCTTGCTTTTGAATTAAAACTTATATAAATCTCACATTAAGGAAGCATTCTTTTCCATTTTGATAGGTTTTTAAAGTTTTATATTAAAAGTGAATATTGTATTTAGCAACTGCATCTTTGTCATCTAGCAGTTGATCATATACTGTCCCTCCAACCTCTTAATATGATAAATTATATTCAAAGTTATCCAAATTTTAAACATTTTCCATACTGCTCTATTTCATTTGCAAATAATTTGTTTTAAATTTTTACTTTCATGGGTCTTTTTTCTCTCTCTCTCCTCTCTTTTTGGCATCTTTATTGGATTTTTATATCACTTTCAAAATTTCTTTTTTTATAGAGAGAAAATTCTTTAAAAAATTAGAATTATTTCTTTCTAGAAGATTTGAAACACTTCACCCGTGAAATCTATATATCTTTGACTAAATTCTAGTAATCGTGCGTGTTTCATTTAGAAAGGTTTCATTTCATCTAGGTTTTTCAAAAGGATTTACAGAGAATATTGTAAGATATACACTTAAAACTAATTTAATTTCTCCTCTGTGTGTGGTTGTTTGATTACTTCTTCACTTTCATTTCCAGTTTTCTATAATATATTGTATTTATTTATAGGTTCTTTTTTTTATATATACATCCCGGCTTTCATTTTATTAGGTTCTTCTTTCTACTTCCCTTAGTTCCTATTTGCTGATATTTTTCAAAATCTTGATTAGAATAATTAATTCATTTGCTGTTAATCTTTCTTGTATAAGAATTTAAGGCTCTGGAAATTAGGCTGCACATAACTGTTGATATATCCCATAGGTTCTGAAACCTACTGTTTTTATTTTCATTATTTTATAAACATATGTAGTTAATGTTTTGATTTCCTCTTTCCCCCATGAAATGTTAAACATAGAGATCCCAGGAACTGTCATCATAGAGATTTGTTGTTTGGTTTGTTTACTTTTATATTTCAAAATGGTTGTGTCGGAATATTAATTTAAATATCACTAGTATCCAAGCCAAACTCTTTTGGGACCATTACTGAATTTCAGATAGCCATTCACACATCTTGGAAGGGTAAAATTCTTCCCCTGTAAAGTGGAAATAATGATACCACAGTGGTATTCCCCGTGAAATGGAAAACTAAAGCCCCACGACTAGTCCTGCCTATTCACCTTCTGTGCTTAATTTTTCTGCAGAGCATATCGCACAGTCTAAAACACTATACAGTTGGCCCTCCTAATCCGCAGTTTCTGCATCCACAGATTCAACCAACTGCAGATTGAAAATATTCAGAAAAAAAAGAAAGTTCCAAAAAGCAAAATTTAAATTTGCTGAGCAGTGAGCACTCCGCTGAATCCACTCAAATGAAGTGACGTGTAAACGTCCCCTGCTGTAGCCTCCCACCATCTCATAGATGCTCAGTCTCTCTCCAGCACTTGTTGTTTGAGCGTCGTTCACCGCGATCTTGTCATTATTCCCTAAACAATCCAGTACTGTATAACAGTATTTACATAGCATTTACACTGTATTAGGAAAACAATCCAGTACTGTATAACAGTATTTACATAGCATTTACATTGTATTAGGAAAACAATCCAGTACTGTATAACAGTATTTACATAGCATTTACACTGTATTAGGAAAACAATCCAGTACTGTATAACAGTATTTACGTAGCATTTACATTGTATTAGGAATTACAGGTAATCTAGAGATGACTTAAAGTATATAGGAGGATGTGAGGTAGGGTGGCATCCTGTTTAGTGGGCTCTGTCTATCCCAAGGATTTTTGGAGGGTGGTGCCTTCCATTTTGTTGCATTGGGCACCTCTGGTTTTCCAAATACGACACACACAGACAAATCAAACCCACCAGGGCTCCCTAACTATCACACAGGAAGCAATAAAGATGCAGACAGTGATTATCTAGCTGTACAAAAGCAAAAAGAGACAAAGGTTGGACCCAGTCATACTTCCTGGATGCACTGCCTCATACTGAAGCCTCCTACCTTAGTGAATTTTTAGCAAAAGATGTTTCTTTCATTTTTTTTTTTTTTAATTATACTTCAAGTGAAGGCTTACAGAACAAATAGTTTCTCATGACACAGTAGTACACATGTTGTTTTATGACATTGATTAACAACCCCACAACATATTAACCCTCTAACTTCTCAACCTTTTTTTTTTTTTGAAAATACACATATCCAAAGATACACCATTTCAAAAATTTCTACATGCACAGTTCAGTGACATTGACTATGCTCTTCCAAAATTGTGCTGTTATTCTCACTTAAGATGAAGATGAAGGCTTACAGAACAAAATAGTTTCTCAATTAACAGTTACTACAAATGTTGCCCTATGACAGTGGTTAACAATGTCACAACACATCAACAATATCCTTACTCAACCTTGGCTTCCCTATCACCAGCTTCCTTGTCCCCTTCTGCCTTCTGGCCCTTGTCACTGGACTCCTGTACCTTGTTAGTCTTATTTGGTTTTATGGGGCTGTCCACTCCCAGGCTGAACAGTGAACCTCGGAGGAAACTTCACCACTGAGCTAAAAGGATGTCTGGGGCCATACTCTCGAGGTTTCTCCAGTCTCCTTTAGGCCAGTAAATATGGTCTTTATTTTGTGAGTTAAAATTATGTTCTACATCCTTCTCCAGCTCTGTCCAGAATCCTCTGTTGTGATCCTGGTCAGAGCAGTCAGTGGTGGTAGTCGGACACCATCTAGCTATACTGGACTCACTCCGGTCGAGGCCTTGGTAGCAGTGGACCATCAGTCCTTCGGACTGATCTTTTCCTTGTATCCTGTTCTCTTCATTCTCTCTTGCTCCTGAAGGGATGAGACCAGTGGAGTATCTTAGATGGCCGCTCACAGGCTTTTAAGACCCCCGACACTACTCACCAAGGTAGAGTGTAGAACATTGTCTTTATAACCTGTGTCATGCCAGTTGAGCCAGATGTTCCCAGAGACCATGGTCCCCACAGCCCTCAGCCCAGCAATTCAGTCCCTCAGGGAGTTTGGATGTGTCTATGGGGCTTCCATGACCTTTCCTTGTACAAGTTGTTCTAGTTTCCCCTGTATTGTGTACTGTCTCACCCTTCACCCAAGATACCACTTACCTATTGCCTGTTTAGTATTTCTCCCCCACCCCTCCCATCCCTGATAACCAGCAAAGATTGTTACATTTTGTGTGTGAACTTTTTCATGGGTTTTGACAATAGAGGTCTCATACAATATTTGTCCTTTTGTGATGGACTTATTTCACTCAGCATAATGTCCTCCAGTTTCATCCATGTTATGAGATGCTTCACAGATTCATTGTTGTTCTTTCTCGTTGCATAGTACTCCATTGTGTGTATGTACCATAGTTTGTTTATCCATTCACCTGTTGATGGGCATCTAGGTTGTTTCCATCGTTTTGCTATTGTGAACAATGCTGCCATGAACATAGGTGTGCATATGTCTATTCAAGTGATGACTCTTATTTCTCTAGAATATATTCGTAGGAGTGGGATTGCTGGATCGAATGGTATGTCTATTTCTAGCTTTCTGAGGAAGCATCATATCATTTTCCAAAATGGTTGTATCATTTTGCATTCCCACCAGCAGTGCATAAGTGTTCCGATCTCCCCGCAGCCCCTCCAACATTTGTTATTTCCAGTGTTTTTGATTCGTGCCAGTAATGCTGGGGTGAGATGGTATCTCATTGTGGTTTTAATTTGCATTTGTCTAATGGCTAGTGATCATGAGCATTTCCTCATGTGTCTGCTGGCCATTTGAATGTCTTCTTTGGTGAAGTGTCTGTTCATTTCCTTTGCCCATTTTTTAATAGGATTATTTGTCTTTTTGTTGTAGAGGTGTTGGATTTTCTTGTAGATTATGGAGATTAGAACTTTGTCTGACTTGTACTGTCCAAAAATTTTTTCCCAGTCTGTAGGTTCTCTTTTTACTCTTTTGGTAAAGTCTTTTGAAGAACACAGGTGTTTGATTTTTAAGAAAATCTATTATCTAGCTTATCTATTGGGGTTTATGCATTGATGGTTATGGTTTGTATCCTGTTAATGCCGTGTGTTAAGGCCTGAAGTGTTGGTCCTGTTTTTTCTTCTGTGAACTTTATAGTTTTAGGCTTTATATTCAGGTCTTTGATCCATTTTGAAGTAGTTTTTGTATACGGTGTGAGGTATGGGTCCTGTTTCATTTTTTTGCAGATGGATATCCAGTTTTGCCAGCACCATTTGTTAAAAATACTGTCTTTTACCCATTTGATGGACTTTGGGCCCTTGTCTTAGATCAGGTGACCGCACGTGGATGGATTTACATCTGGGTTCTCAATTCTGTTCCATTGGTCAATGTATCTGTCGTTGTACCAGTACCAGGCTGTTTTGACTACTGTAGCTGTATAGGAGATTCTGAAGTCAGGTAGTGTGAGTCCTCCAACTTTATTCTTCTTCTTCAGTAGTGCTTTACTTATTTGGGGCTTCTTTCCTTTCCATATAAAGTAAATGATTAGTTTTTCCATCTCTTTGAAGAATGTTGTTGGTATTTGGATTGGGATTGCATTGTATTGGTAAATTGCTTTGGGTAGAATTGTCATTTTCACAAGTTGAGTCTGCCTATCCATGAGCATGGTATGTTTTTCCATTTATATAGATCCCTTTGGGTTTCATGCAGCAGTGTTTTGTAGTTTTCTTTGTATAGGTCTTTTACATCCCTGGTCAGATTTATTCCTAAGTATTTTATCTTTTTAGGGACTATTGAAAATGGTATTGTTTTCCTGATTTCCTTTTCATCATTCTCCTTACTGGTGTATAGGAATCCAACTGATTTTTGAATGTTTATCTTGTATCCTGCTACTCTGCTGAATCTTTCTATTAGTTCCAGTAGATTTCTCGTGGAGTCTTTAGGGTTTTCTATGTATAGCATCATATCATCTGCAAACAGGGACAGTTTCACTTCTTCATTACCAATTTGGATGCCCTTTATTTCTTTTTCTTGCCTTATTGCTGTAGCTAGAACTTCCAGCACAATGTGAAATAGGAGTGGTGATAAAGGGCGTCCTTGTCTTGTTCCTGTTTTCAAGGGGAATGTTTTCAGCCTCTCTCTACTAACAATGATGTTGGCCATTCATTGGTTTTGCATAGATGCCCCTTATTATGTTGAGAAATTTCCCTTTGATACCTATTTTATTGAGAGTTTTTAACAAGAATGGGTGTTGGACTTTGTCAAATGCCTTTTCTGCATCAATTGAGATGATCATGTGATTCTTTTCTTTCCTTTTATTTATGTGGTGGATTACATTGATTGATTTTCTAATGTTGAACCATCCTTGCATAGCTGGTATGAATCCTACTTGGTCATGGTGTATTATTTTTTTTATATGATGCTGAATTCTATTGACTAGAATTTGTTCAGAATTTTTGCATCTATATTCATGAGAGATATTGGTCTGTAATTTCCTTTTTTTGTGATGTCTTTGCCTGGTTTTGGTGTCAGCGTTATGTTAGCTTCATAGAATGAATTTGGAAGTGTTGCTTCCTCTTCTATGCTCTGAAATAGCTTGAGTAGTACTGGTACAAGCTCTTCTGAAAATGTTTTGTAGAATTCTCCAGTGAAGCCATCTGGGCCAGGGCTTTTTTGGTTGGGAGTTTTTTGTATTACCATTTCTATCTCTTCTCTTGTTATGGGTCTGTTCAGATTTTCAACATCACTTTGTTGTAGTTTGGGTAGGCCGTGTGTTTCTAGAAATTTATCCATTTCCTCTAGGTTTTCAAATTTGTTGGAGTATAGTTTATCTTAATATTCTGTTATAATCCTTTTTATTTCAGTTGGGTCTGTTGTAATGTCCCCCATTTCATTTCTTATTTGGGTTATTTGTGTCCACTCCTGTTTTTCTTTTGTCAGTCTGGCCAGTGGTTTGTCGATTTTGTTGATTCTTTCAAAGAACCAACTTTTGGTTTTGTTGATTCTTTTTATTGTTTTTCTGTTCTCAATTTCATTTATTTCTGCTCTGATCTTTACTATTTCCCCTCTTCCAGTGGCTGTGGACGTTTTTTGCTGTTCTCTTTCTATTTGTTTGAGTTCTGTAGTTAATGTTTTGAATTTTGTCTCTTTCTTCTTTTTTGATATGTGCATCTATTGCTATAAATTGTCCTCTGAGGACTGCCTTTGCTGTGTCCCAAAGGTTTTTGTATGATGTGTTTTCATTCTCATTTGATTCTAGCAATTTTTTGATTCCATCTCTGATTTCTTCTATTACCCAGTGATGTGTAAGCAGGGTATTACTCAGTTTCCATGTAGTTGATTTTTTTTCCTTGCTCTTTCTGTTGTTAATTTCAACCTTGATGGCATTGTGGTCAGAGAAGATACTTTGAATTATCTCAACGTTTTGGATCTTGTTGAGGATTTCTCTGTGGCCTAAGATGTGGTCTATCCTGGGGAACGCTCCATGTGCATTGGAAAAGAATGTGTACTTTGCAGTGGCTGGATGGAGTGTTCTCTATATGTCTATGAGGTCAAGTTGGCTGATTGTGCCCTTTAGGTCTTCTGTGTCTTTGCTGAGTTTCTTCTTAGTTGTTCTGTCCTTTACTGAGAGTGGTGTGTTGAAGTCTCCTACTGTTATTGAAGAACTGTCAATTTCTCTTTTCAATGTTGTTAGAGTTTGTTTTATGTATTTTGGAGCCCTGTCATTGGGTGTATAGATGTTTATTATGGTTATGTCTTCATGATGGATCATCCCCTTAATCATTATATAGTGTCTGTCTTTGTCTTTTATGGTAGATTTTGTTTTAAAGTCTATTTTATCTGAGATTAGAATGGCCACTCCTGCTCTTTTTTGGTAGTTGTTAGCTTGATATATTTTTTCCCAACCTTTGACTTTTAATAAATTCACATCTTTGTTTGTAAGGTGTGTCTCTGGTAGACAGCATATTGATGGATCCTGTTTTTTTATCCATTCTGTCACTCTCCATCTCTTTATGGGTGCATTGAGTCCATTTACATTCAGTGTAATTATTGATAGATGTGAGTTTGTTGCTGTCATTTTGGAGTGCTTTTTTTATGTGGTGCTGAAGTTTTCTTTGTTCTTCTTACTCTCTTGTGCTGAGTTACTTTTGTTTGTGGATTTTTTTTTTCATTTCTTTTGTTTTTGTAGGTTTTGTTTTTGCTGAGACTTTATGTTTTTCCTCTTTATTTTTATGAGTATGTTTGTTAACTTTCTTTGTGGTTACCATGAATTTTACCCTTATCTTTCTAAATTTGAAGAAGTCTACCATTACTTGGTATCGCCTTGCCTTCCTCTCCATTAGAAGGTTCTATACCTATGCCATTTATTCCCTCTTTTATCGTTTTGATGTTGTTGTCATTTATTGATTAACTGCTCTGATTCCCTGTTGTATTTCTTTTGGTTTTGTATAGTCCTTGAGAGTTCATTTCCTAGATTGGTATCTGGCTCATACGATCCTGCATCCTAGGTTCTGCCTGTGAGCTGAAGCTGTTTGTCCTCAGATTGAAGAACTCCCTTTAATAATTCTTGTAAGTTTGGTTTGACTTTTACATATTCCCTTAATTTCTGTTTATCTGGAAATGACCTAATATCACCATCAAATTTGAATGAGAGTTTTGCAGGATATATTATTCTTTGCTGACAATTTTTTTCTTTCAAGATTTTATATATGTCATCCCATTACCTTCTTGCCTGCGTGGTTTCTGCTGAATAATCTGAGCTTAGTCTTATTGTTTCTCCTCTGTATGTGACTTCTTGTTTTTTACGAGCTGCTCTCAGGATTCTTTGTTTGTCTTCTGTTTTAGCAAGTGTCAATACAATATGCCTTGGTGATTTTCTTTTGGGGTCTCTTCTATGTGGGGTTTGTTGAGCTTCTTGGATGGCCAGCTTTTCATCTTTCATGATATTGGGGAAGTTTTCTGTCAGCAGTTCCTCAGAGATCCTCTGTGTTTTCTGTTTTCTCCCCTTGTTCTGGAATTCCAATTACTCGCAAATTTTTGCTTTTGATTGTGTCCCACATAACTCTCAGGGTCTCTTCATTTTTCTCTGTTCTTTTTTCTGAGTTTTCCTCAAACAGAGTTGTATCCAAGTGTGTGTCTTCAATTCCACTGATCCTGTCTTCCACTGTTTCAGATCTGCTTCTAAGCCCTTCTATGACATCGTCCATTTCTGAAATCTTGTTGTTTATCTTTTGGATTTCTAATTGTTGTCTTTGTATAATTTCTAGTTGTGAATTTATTTTGGTATTTTGTTCCTGCATTACCTTCCTGAATTCTTCCAGTTTTTTGTCTGTATTTTCAATGAATTTGTCTATTTTTTCCTCTTGTTTGTCAGCTTTTTGCTTCAGTTCTTGGAGAATTCTGAGTATTAGAGATTTGAATTCCCTATCAGGTAGTTATAGTGCATTTTCTTCCACTGGAGAGTCATCTGGTGTTTTATTTTGGACGCCTACTGGAACCATCCTGTCCTGTTTTTGTAAATGTTTTGATATTGTCTGCTGTTTTGGGGGCATTCAGTAGTTATTTTTCTCGTTTATTTATTGTAGACTTGTTTGTTTCATCCCTTTTTTAAAAAAAAAATTTGACTACATCTGAGCAGATGGACTGTGTGTTCTTTGTTGTTTGCTCATCTGTACGCTTGATGCTTTTCACCTCCTTCTCCAACTGGCAGGGTCAGTCACTCAGATATGGCACAGCAGGGCGGGTCTAGCTGAAATGGAGTTACTGGGACTGGTTGTTTGTGGCACTTACTACAGCCATCAGAGAGGGTCAGTTATCAGTGCAGGGCAGGTTCCAGTAGGCCGTACCTGTGCTGCTTGGTGGTGTGATGTCAAGCACACGGTTCAGGTAGGCAGGATCCAGCGGGGAGATTTTTATGTGTGGAGCTAAGATGGATCTGGGAGAGAGGAGAGAGGAACAGGAGCCCAAAACATACAAACAAACAAAGCAGAATGCTAGGGGAGCTTGCTGTTGGAGTGGAGAGATGAGAGACTATGAAATGGAGAAAAACAGAAAGGGAAAGAAGAAGAAAAGGAAAGAATGAATAAATAAAAATCAGAAAGGTTAAAGAACCGCAAAGTTCCCAGGGATCCCACCAGTGCAGCTATGAGGTCTGGGGAAGTCACTCTCAGGTATTATAGTACAGCCTGGCTAGAAGGCGTAGTGGTATACAATGCCTGGTATGGAGGGATCAGAAAGAGAAGGAAGATATAGAGAGATGAGAAACTGAGAAATGAAGAAAGACAAAAAGGGAAAAAGAGGGAAAGGAAAACAAAACAAATTAAAAAAAAAAAAATGAACAAGAAAGGCCCCCCAAAAAAAAACAGAAAAAAAAAAAAAGCCAATGAAAAAAGAGTTGCCCTCAGTGATCCCTGTCAAGTCTGTGGAAGCCGAAGGGGAGTCTCCTTTCCACGCAGCTCTGCCTGGCCAGAAAGGGCTCCCAACTCAAGAAAACTAAAAGAAAACAAACAAACAATTCAAAACAAACAAACAAACAAAAGCCCCGGGATCCCACCAGCGTGGTAGCCCAGACTGGGAAGCAGCTCCACACTCGAATGGAGCTCCGCAGCCCCTCAGGAAGAAGCAAAGATGGTGCATAGAGCCAGGCACTCGAGCAAAAGGAGGGGGAGGTGGCGAGAGGCAAGCAAGAAAGCAAAAGAAGCAGGAAAAAAAAAAAAGCAACACAAGCAGCTAACATGTGGCACTCAGAGAGCCAGCTAGTGCAG
This sequence comes from Dugong dugon, assembly GCA_030035585.1. Taxonomy (NCBI): domain Eukaryota; kingdom Metazoa; phylum Chordata; class Mammalia; order Sirenia; family Dugongidae; genus Dugong; species Dugong dugon. Next base: position 45,110 of record JASCZL010000051.1, on the reverse strand, counting down.
GCTGGTGTTTCTGGACAAGAGACTGTGTCCGCGGGAAGTGGAGGGGGCCAATTATGGGTGAAGAAGGATAGAGAGTGGGAAAGCATATATCACAAATTACCGGTGCTCTGCAGCCCCTCAGGAAGAAGCAAAGATGGCTCACAGAGCGAGGCACTCGAGCAAAAGGAAGGGGAGATGGCGAGAGGCAAGGAAGAAATCAAAAGAAGCAGAAAAAAGCAACACCAGCAGCCAACAAATGGCACCCAGAGAGCCGCCCACTAGGGTGTGTGGAATCCAAGCAGCCAGCGCTTCCCGGTCAAGAGACCATGGCCGCAGGAAGCAGAGGAGGCCGAGCCGGGGCAAAGAGGGGTGGGGGGTGGGAAAGCGCACACCACAAATTACCAGTTGTTTTGTCTCCCGCTGAACACTCCGTGAGGCTGCTTTCTCGTACCCCCTGTTTTCTTGTCTCTGATAGGAGTCCAAGATGGTGGATCCGCGCTGCGTTAGCTCGTAGGGGACCTCTGCATGAATCTCTCCTCGCTCTCCATTCTCTGTCAGTTTTCTCACTCCGTTTGGTCCTTGGCTGAGTTCTTTATCCCTTCATTTAATGTTTTAGGGTTTCAGGATTGTTGTATTCTCTGTTCAGCTTAGTTTTTCAGATTTTTGCTGTGGAGGGACGGTGTGGTGCTTCTTCCTAGAGTGCCATTTTGCCGCAACTCCTGTTTCTTTCATATTTCACTGTTACACAAGACCCCACTGGAGGGCAGCAAATACTTTTTGTGGGCAAAGTAGCCTCCCAAGAAACCTGAGAGCCTGAAAATGTTTGTGGGTGTCTTCTGTCCCAAGAATCATAAAAGGTTACTGATTAGGTTGAGAAGTATCATGGTTTCTAATTGAATTTAGGAGACACTCTAATTTTGGCAGTACACATTAACAAAAACACTCTTGAAGTGGTGTACTCAAAATTTACTCATTCATCCATTTATTTTTCATTTGCTTATTGAACAATTATTAAATGTCTACTCTATGACAGCAGGAGCCATGGTTGCCCAGTGGTTAAGAATTCAGCTGCTAACCAAGAGGTCAGCAGTTCAAATCCACCAGTCGCTCCTTGGAAACCCTATAGAGCAGTTCCACTCTGTCCTGTAAGGTTGCTATGAGTCAGAATCAACTCGACGGCAACAGGTTTAGTTTTTTTGGTTTTTATATGACATAACATGTGCCAGGCACTGCTGAAATAGTGGTAAGACATAATTCTTGCTTTAAGAAAGTCACAGTCTAGAGGAAAAGTCAGACGTGTAAAATATAAATTAAAATACAGTGTGACAGATGCTTTGACAGGGTGCTATAGAAGCATACTGTAGCTGTCTCATCTCATCAGGCTTATGTTCATTCCACTTGTTTCAACTTAAGAGGTTTTTGAAGGTAGAGATGAGGGAAGAGGGCAAAACTATTTAAACACCAAATCTACCCTGCATTATAAAAATTCATTTTTTTTTTCTAGAAGAGGACAACTATTTTCCACATGCTCTATATTAAGTTATAGGAATTTTCTTCCCCAGGGCAGAGAATGGAGCCCTGGTGGTGAAGTGGTCCAGCGCGTGGCTGCTAACCAAAAGGTCAGCAGTCTGAATCCACTAGCTGCTCCTTGGAAACCCTCTGGGGGTGTTGTACTCTGTCCTATAGGGTTGCTATGAGATGGAAGCGACTCAATGGCCTCGGGTTTGGTTTTTTTACAGGTTTTGGCAGAAATAACCTAAAGGTAAAGTAGATCCTTTAGCAGACCAGCCCATAGTCAATGGACCATATCTCCAGCCCCCTGCTGTCCAAGTGGAGGTCACATCGTCTCTGAAGGCTGTTACTCAGATTCAGGATTCTCACCTTCATGAGGGAACCAAAGCTGCTTTATGGAGTTAGATTCCTGAATTGCCCAGCCAATCTGTCTTTGACAATGACACCAAGATCTGATGAAATGTTAAGATTTCAATGCCAAAGATTAAGGAGCTACCCAAATTCTACATGGCTTTTCTTAAATAACATACGACATCTAGAAAGACATGAGATGACTATTAAAAATCCAAAACTTGGGAGCCACACTTGACACGTGATTTTAACTGTCCATAAAGCTAGGGTTCCTAATTTTCCTAGACAAAGCAAGTGACCAAGTACTGGGTAAGGACACCAAAGGTGAGATCAGATGAAATAGAAAAGCACATTTCATGCCTGAGGGTAAACCTGGGCTGAAAACTAAACTTCTATATACCTTTCCAACTTAGACATAAGTGAAGAGGTTCATTTTAAGAAGCGACTTCCTACCAAGTTTCTTAACAAGATCAGCATTTTCAAATTGCTCTCAAAAGAGAGCAAGAGTGATGATGTACCACAGAACACAAACGTTTAAAAAGTCTTACTGGATGTAAACTTTCTTCCTTCTGGAGTGTATTTGGGGACTATGCATCATTATTGTTCAATAACTACTGAAAAGAATAGAGCAGCAATAACTCTTTGGAATTTCGGAGCTTCAAGGTAACATTTCTTCCTACCATCATTAGAGATACTTACTCATCAGCAGATTGTGCCCTCATTCTAAAATACTGCCTTTATAAGCACAAGAGGCCCCAGTGGAGAGTATCGATGGTTATTGCCTTCAAACCACTGACGCAGCAAATGACATTCATCTGTTAAGAAGGAAAGTTGAGGGACTGGCACAAGGTCAGTTTCTCTTCAAAACTTACATTTTGCTGTCAGCTGACTTCCATTTATGCTGGGAAATTGATCGGCAGTCTTGCTCAAAAATGCTCAATAATAATTGGGAAGCTCAATTATTTCTCAATTTGTGTCATTATAAGAATTTTTTTTTTTTTTTGATGCTGCTGGATTTCAAGGAAATGATGTGTTCTTTCTGCAAAAGATAAAAAAGTGTTGTTCCCAGTTATTTAAACTTAATTGTATCACTCAAGTTTAGATAGTACTTGCTATTATTCTTTGAAGGACAGAAATATTAAATAAATGGAAAAATTCTAACTATACAATGTGATATTAAAAATGGAAATTATTTTAGTTTATTTTCAGAAACCTAATTTTAAAATTATTTTAATAAATCTTAAAAGGATGTACATATAAAGGTTTCTCTGGAGCTGCATTAATTCTTCCTAGTCACTTGGATTCTACTGAAGCTATTCATCCACATAGCCAGATTTGCCTGAAATATAGATAGTTTTGCACAACAAAGATATACAGATTGTTGAATACAATTTTTTAAATTCTTAATTAAATTCAGGAGTTACTTTTTTCTTATCAAAATAATGATCACTTGGATAAGATAGATTCATGAATATAAGTGTTCTCCAAAATAAAATATTTCATTGAAGCACCCATCTGAAAATTCTAGACCACAGGACTGTTAGTTCCTTGAAAGCAGGAATTTTCTCTTAATAACCTTTGTAGTCCAGAATCTAACACAGTTCTTGTCACATAGTTCAATGCTGAATAAATATTGATTACATAAATGAGTGAAAATAATGTTCTGCTAATATTTTTAACCTGGTTAATAGTAATTGTCAACAGTTATTGAGTGTTAGTTAAGTGCCAGGAACTGTGATCACTTAACATACATTAACTCTTTTAACCCTCACGTCAGTCCTATGACATTAAGACTATTATTATAGTCCCATTTTACAGATGGGGAAAATGAGACAGAGAGGTTAAATAACTTATCCAAGACACACAGATACTACATAGTAGATCCAAGATTCAAATTAGGTAAACTGGCTCTAGCCCTCACGCCTAATCATGACTCCCCCTTACCTTTCTGACTTTATAGAGTATTTAAAAAATGAAGCAGATTCCAAATATTTTCAATAGTGACTAGTCACCCAGTAGATAATTTCACATGGGTGTAACCTGTTCTTGTGGTCTTGAATGAAATACAAAAATAAGGCATTCTATATTCTGAGCTGGCTTAAAACAAATAACATATTAAACCAGTCAAAAATAGTTATTCGGAAGTTGAAATATTGGAATCTTTTAAAAAATGTATTCACTACCTCAAAATAGAGTCAACTTATCTTTGACAAAGAAGCAAAGGCAATCCAATGGAGAAAGGATAGTTTTTCCAACTAAGGGTTCTGGAACAACTGGAAATCCACGTGCGAAAAAATGAATCTAGACGCAGACCTCACATCTTTTGTGAAGAATAACATACAGTGGATCATGGAGCTAAAAGCAAACTGCGAAGCTATAAAACTTTTAGAAGCTGACATAGGAGAGAATATAGATGACCTTGGGCTTTGCAATGAGTGTTTAGATAAAACACCAAAAGCAGGATCCATAAAAGAAAAACAATGATAAATTGGACTGCATTAAAATTAAAAACCCCTGCTTTGTGAAAGGCACTGTTAAGAACATGAAAAGAAAAGCCACAGACTGGAAGACAACACTTTAAAAACACATATCTAATACAGGACTCGTAACCAAAATACACAAAGAGTTCTTAACACTCAACAATAAGAAAATAAAACATCCTATAAAAAAGTGGGCAAAAGATTTGAATAGATACCTTACTAAAGAAAATATACAGATGGAAAATAAGCATATGAAATAATGTTCACTGTCACACGTCATTAGGGAATAGTAAATCAATGCAACCCAGAGATACCACCACACAACTTGTTAAACCTATTGCTGTTGAGTTGATTCTGACTCATAGCGACCCTACAGGACAGAGTAGAACTGCCGCATAGGGTTTCTGAGGAGTGGTTGGTGGATTCAAACTGCCGACCTTTTAGTTAGCAGCTGTAGCTCTCAACCACTGTGCCAACAGGGCTTCACACAACTATTAGAGTGGTTAAAATCCAAAACAATGACAACACCAAATGCTGGCAAGGATGTGGAGAGCAACAGGATTCTACTGGATGAATAGCTTCAGCAGAATCCAATGGTTATTCATTGCTATTGGAAATGCAGCAGTAACTTTGGAAGAAAGTTTGGCAGTTTCTTACAAAGCTAAACATAAGTTTACCATACAATCACTAGTAGTGCTTCTAGGTATTTACCCAAATGAGTTGAAAACTTCGGTCCACACAAAAGCCTACACACAAATGTTTATAGCATATATTCATAACTGACAAAGCATATATCCCATTTGTTGAAAAGACGGTTCTTTCTCCATTGGATTGCCTTTGCCCGTTTGTCAAAGTATAGCATATATTTCTAATTGCCAAAAATTGGAAGCAGCCAAGATGTCCTTCAACATGTGAATGGAGAAACATCCATGCAATGAGATGTTATCCAGCATTAAAAAGAAATGACCTATCAAGCCACAAAAAGACATGGAGGAACCATAAATGCATGTTGCTAAATGAAAAGAAGCCAACCTGAGAAAAGTACAAATTGTATAATTCTAACTACATGATATTCTGGAAAGGACAAGCTATGGAGACAGTGAAAAGATCAGTGATTGCCAGGCATTCAGGGAAAGGAAAAGGGAATAGATAGGAACAGGTGGAGCACAGAGCCTTTTTAGAGCAGTGAAACAATTCTGTATGACTGTAATAGTGGACACGTGACATTACACACTTGTCAAAACCCAGAGGACTGTACAAAACAGCGAACCCTAATCTAAACTATAGACTTTAGTTAATAATAATGTATTACTATTAGTTCACTGATTGTAATAAATGTACCACACCAATGAAGGGAAACTTGAGGGGGATGAGTATATGAGAACTCTATACTTTCTGCTCAATTTTTTGGATAAACCTAAATCTGCTCTAAAAAAATAAGTCATCAACTTAAAAATATTTTCACTAAATTCGTTGTCACTTTGTTATTGTTCTAAAATTAATCAAGTTGTTTTATTTACCTAAATTGTTTTTAAATATCATTTTCTAAAGGCAGACAAAACCCCGTATGAATTGTAGGATTGAGGGAAGAAAATATACTGAGATGTCAACTTAAGTGCAAAGGAAAGTAAGACACTTTGGCTTGAATTACACAGATTCAGTCCATTAATTCACTCAGGGTATAAAGCAATTGCAATTAAGATAAATTAAGGAAGAAAGTGCAATGGAGGAAGTGGTTCATTCTGTGTATGGGATCGTGGTTGACATTAAAAGGAAGTCGCTGAGATTGGATTCTGTGGCTGGACTTCAAACCCCCCGCAACCTCATCCCCATCTAGACTTCTGCTCCTACTGGCTTATTTTCATGAGATGAAGGGTGCCTACCAGAAGGTATCTTTAGGAGCATTACAGCCTGGAAGATACATAAGAAATACATGAGACTGTGAGCCTTCTTGAACCCAACCAACCCCGAGGAAAGCACTTGGGCCAGTAGCAAGTGGGGGCTTTCTCCCCATTTCTGTGATGACTACACAATGCCTCTGGAGCACTGAGAGGACTGTTCTGAAACCCCCAGGATCTGCAGATTTTCAAGATCGTGCACCAGCACTCAGAGCAGGGAAAAACTTAACAAAAAAAGAGGTGAAACAGAAGACACTGTGAATAAGAGTAGTTATTGTTCATGGGGCTCCTAACACCTCAGGTCCCTCCGTAGTGCAGTTTGCTGTTGACAGCTAATCTAAAGGTTGGCAATTAAAGTCTACCCGGCAGTATGATGGAAGAAAGGCCTGGCAATCTATTTCTCTTAATATTGCAGCCAAGAAAACCCTACGGAGAAATTCCTCTCTGTAACACCTGGGGTTGCCATGAGTTGGAATGACTCAGCAGCAACAGGTTGGTTTGTTTGTTGTTTGTTTGTTTGTTTCAGTTAACACAAGTCAGGCATTTTCAACTACTCTAAATGCATTATCACACTTAATTCTACCAACGTCTATTTTTCAGATAACAAATTGAAGCTCAGAGATGTTAAACAACCAACTTGCCCAAGGTCACACATTGAACAATGGCATCAGGATTTCAGCCCAGATAATTTAGCTCCAAAACTTGCTCTCATAACAAATTGAAGCTCAGAGATGTTAAACAACCAACTTGCCCAAGGTCACACATTGAACAATGGCATCAGGATTCCAGCCCAGATAATTTAGCTCCAAAACTTGCTCTCTGGAAGCCCCTGGTAAAAATGGACTTCATGAATCCACATGAAAACACTTCCTAGGAATTCCCAATAATACTTTTAGGGATGGTGGAGTGGCACAGGTGAGAGAACTCTCTGGGGAGCTGAGATCCTGCTTCAGTAGGTAGAACAAGTGCCCATAGGATCTGAATGTAGATACTAACGTGTCATTATTTCCATAGGTTGATGAGCCCTGGGAGTATTTGGATACTACACAATTCACATATTTTGTATTAGGGATAAAAGCATGTAGGCATTAGCTGAGATTGGTCAACGCTGCTACACATGGACAAACGTGCAGTACTGAAGCAGTGAGCTAGCTAGAAAACTGAACAATATGATTTATCAAGACTAAGAATTTGGCTCAAAAGTCAAGGGACCAAGAGCTTATTCAATAAAGCATTTGTACAAACATAATGAGAAAATCTAACATAGATTGCCCAGTGAAATTCAGTTAGCATTTGACATGAAAAGGAATTAAAGGCAATCCCCTGAAGGTCTGACCAGATCGTGCTCAAAAATTCCATCTGTAAATCATTTTGCACGTGGGAAGCATGTCCCTTAGAGAAAATATTAAAAATGGTGATTGGATCCTGGGTCAGCCCATTCTCAGAAATCTATTTAACCTATGAAGGCCCCAAAATCCAGTTTCAGAAGTACGCTGAAGCTGACTGGCATGTGCAATGTTTCTTTGCCACCTTAAATCATGTTGGGAACAAGGCAGAATATAAGCAAGCGTAAGTAAGTAAAATGTTTCTGTGGGAAATGCGTTTGGAAATTCAACTCAGTCACATTAGGAACACATACCTTTCCCCCTCTTTCAAGCGATGACTATGGGGATTTTCCACTTCACAGCTAGGGGTAGATGAGCTGACAGGCAATGACTGAAGGGAAAGCAAGCACTTTCATTATGTGTTAAAGAGGAGTTGGCAACCTGCTCAGCCAGGTTCCACGGTCAAAATTAAGACTATATAGAGGTGGAGAGAGGCAGATTGTAAATGACAGCATGCAAGCTTCTGGATCAAGCTGGGCCTGAAGCCATGTACTCCTGGACCTTTGAGTTCTTGCGACAGTAAATTAAATGCCCATTTTTGTCTATCAGTTTGTTTTGTGGCATTTCACATGCAACTGAAAGACTCTGAACTAACACAGAAGATTCTCAGGGTTAAGAAACTGGACGGGCACTGGGAGGATGGAGTAAAGCAGGGATGGTGTTTGGAAGGGTGAGCAGTATGGTAGGTGCCAATCCAACCTCCAAATGGTGCTTGGAGCTGGTACGAGGAGCAAGAGGAGCTAGGAAAAATGACACTCAGTCACAAACGGAGAGTCTCCTCGTCATACCTCCCTCACTTCTCCCTTCTGCCCTTCACCATGGGGGTTGCTCAGGAAACGTTGGCATTGGAAGGAAATGAGAATAGGGCTAGTTCAGGCGTGAGGGTCGTGTAAGGAGGGAGAATGTGGGTTTCTCCAAACATTAGGGCAAGACTTGAAGTAGCAGCAAGAGTAAAGTGGATGAGGGCTGGGAAGAAAAATTTCCCTTTCAGGTACATTCTATGCAGATGTTTTTATTATAGGGATGTGTGCAGGTTGATTACTTGTAATTCAGGGATTTAAGGGAGGAAAAAAAGACATATGTATAATCCTATTAGATAGTCATGTTACAAAAACAGATGAAAATGAAGTTTTTCATCACGAAGACTTGAAAATCTAAAGATGACAATGGTCAGCTCAAAGCCTGACTTTCAGGGACTTGAATTATCTAACCATATTCTGTGTCACTGACACAGCCTAACAGTCTTCAGAGAACATTTGAACTTCACAGAGGGGAGCCCTTCGTATCCAAAACTCAAAAAAGCAAATAGCTATCTAGTCATGGGCTCATTTCAATCCAACAGGACGCTATTAACTCTAAACCTGGAAGAAAGGATTCTGGCAGCAAAGATTAATTAAACTTGGAGGACTAAGAGTAATATTGTACCGATTTATTTGGAAAGTATTTGCAATGAAGCAGCCTGGGGAAATGTAGGGAAGTTTGTGCTCTATAATGTCACCTTTAGAAACATCTAGCAAAAGGCAGAAGATTAAGGAAGGAAGGAAAATCCTCAAGGGACCCTATAATGATGGCCTAGGATAAAATTATTATTCAGAGAAAAATGAGAAAGGTATAATCTAAGCACTTGGAGGAGGCTTCATGTTAAAACAACCCATGAAAGGGGGCAAGGCTAAGACGGTGGAGTAGTCAGATGCTTCCTGTGGTCCCTCTTACAACAAAGACCTTAAAAAACAAGTGAATCGATTATATATGAAAATCTAGGAGCCCTAAATATCAAAGACAAAGTTGAGGAGTTGGACTGAGCGGCAGGGGGAGGGAGAAAGGGTTCAGAAGCAGCGAGGATTTGCCAGACCTGACCTGCTCGGCACCATGCAGGGTGGATCAGCCAGCACACACAGGCTGAGGCAAGCAGTAGTGCTCGGGATGCATTTTCCACACTGGGAGAAACCAAGCAGCAGACAGTCTGCACAAGCCTCCAGAACTAGGGAGAAGCGACGCAGAATCTGTGAAAGTTAAGTGCAAGCGTCTAACCTACTGCACGGGATCAAAAAAACCCTTCCCCCTCTGGGAAGTACCTCTTTTCCATTTACCCACACCCTCCCCACTTGGCTCAAGTCCCAGTCCACCTTCAGCGATTGCCATGCACCCTGGGCCAGAAGTAGGTCCCGTTGTGTGTGCTGAGCCATTCTCTTGGCTTTGGAGAGGAAACATAAAACAAAAAGGAAAAAAATAATTTGCCAGCTCCCTTAAGCCAGGACCTCAGGGCAGGCACAGCCCCTTTGCCTAGGCACAGGCGTAAGGGCTCTACGGATTTTGAATGCCCTTCATCCCTGCCTAGACCTGTGTGGGCCCATTTCAGCAGTTTAGGCCCTCATTAGCATAGTACAACAGGATACATATCTGAAGCCTACTTTCAACTGCAACTGCTAAGGGGGAGTGGCAGATTCGTGACATTTGACACTGCACTACTTGTTAAACTGGGTCCTCACCTATCCACATCAGGGGCCTGAGGACTCGTGGCTCCACCCACTCCACCTAGTCACCCAAGACTGGGTCCAAGAATAGGTGGTGCCTCCTAGTCATTACAACCAATCGCACTGGATGCCCAATGTCTGTCTGTAAAACTTACCCACCTATGTGCTCTAGGGAACAGGGACACAACTTCCACCCGGGCACTGAGGGGAAGCCGTCAGCCCCCTACTTTGGACAGCTCATAACCACCTACTGCAGCAAGATACCTGTGACTATTCCATTCACCCCTATGTAGCCCTGCTCATCTAGGACTGTAGGTGAGAACCTGCACCACACACTCAGTGACCGATGACCTGGACACCTGAGCTGAATCCACACAAGAAGAGTAAACAGACTCCGAGGCTCACATACCTCGTAACAGCTCTAACCACCTGATGACAGGACGTGAGAGCTTCAAAGACGCCGATAATCAAAGTAGCTCACATGACCAGCCTATTTGGGCATATCAAAACAAGAAGCTAGGACATAGTAAGCAAATATAAAATAAATAAATATAGTAAATCATTGATGGCTTGGAGACAACAATCAATATCTAATCACATAAAGAGACAGACTTCAGCAAGCAACCAAAACAAAGAACAAAAAACCTTCCAGAAAAAGAGAAGGTCTTTGAATTGCCGGAGGTAGAATTGAAAAAATTTATATACAGAGTTCTTCAAGAAATCAGGAAGGAGATCAGGCAAAATGCATAACAAAGCAAGAAACACACAGACAAAGCAACAGAAGAACTTAAGAAGGTTATACAACAGCATGATAACATATGTAACAGGCTACAAGAATCCATAGAGAGATAAGCAATAGAAATCCGAAAGACTAACAGTAAAATTGTAGAATTAGACAATTCAATAGAAAGTCATAGGAACAAAATTGAGGCAATGGAACTCGGAATTAGTGAGACTGAAGATAAAGCACTTGACACCAAATTATTTGAGGAAAAATCAGACAAAAGAATATTTAAAAAACGAAGAAACCTTAAGAATTATGTGGGACTTTATCAAGAGGAAGAATAACCTACGAGTGATTGCAGTACCAGAACAGGAGGAGATAACAGAAAATACAGAGAGAATTGTTGACGATTTGTTGGCAGAAAGCTTCCCTGATATTGTGAGAGATGACAAAATATCTATCCAAGAAGTTGATCAAACCCCACGTAAGGTAGATTCCCAAAACAAAGTCACCAAGACATATTGTAATCAAATTTGCCAAAACCAAAGATAAAGAGAGAATTTTAAGAGCAGCTAGGGATAAACGAAAAGTCATCTACAAAGGAAAGTCAATAAGACTAAGCTCTGACTACTCAGTAGAAACCATGCAGGCAAGAAGGCAATAGGATGGTATAAACAAAGCCTTGAAGGAAAAAAATTGCCAGCCAAGAATTGTATATTCAGCAAAACTGTCTCTCAAATTTGATGGTGAATTTAGGACATTTCCAGATAAAAAGAAGTTAAGGGAATTTGTCAAAACCAAACCAAAATTACAAGAAATACTAAAGGGAGACCTCCGGTTAGAAAATCAATAACATCAGATAACAACTCAAGACTAGAATGCAGAATAGAACAACCAGATATCAACCCAAATAGGGAAGTCACAAAAATAAATCAAAGCCTAAAACACTGAAAATAGGAAAACGGAGACGTCAATATGTAAAGATGACAACATTACAACAAAAAAGAGGGACTAAATAATGTAGTCATACAACTTTCATATGGAGAGAAAGTCAAGGCAATATAAAGAAATAAAAGAGTGGTTTAAACTTAGAAAAATAGAGGTAAATACTAAGGTAACCACAAAGGAAATTAATAATCCTACGCATCAAAATAAAAAAGAAGAAAAACATAAAGACTCAGCAAATACAAAATCGACAACAATGAAAAAGATGAAAAAGTCTCAGCACAGAAAATTAAGTGGAACAAAGAAACTGTCAATAGCACACAAAAAATACATCAAAATGACAGCACTAAACTCATACCTATCAATAATTATGCTAAATGTAAATGGACTAAATGCATCAATAAAGAGAGAGAGTAGCAGAATGGAAAACAAAACACAATCTGTCTATATGCTGCCTGCAAGAGGCACACCTTAGACTAAAAAACACAAACAAACTAAAACTCAAAGTATGGAAAAAAATATATCAAGCAAACAACAAGCAAAAAACAGCAGGACTGTGGCAATATTAATCTCTGACAAAATAGAATTTAAAGAAAAATCCACCACAAAGGATAAGGAAGGACACTATATAATGATAAAAGGATCAATATAGCAGGAGGATATAACAATAATAAATATTTACACAGCCAATGACAGGGCTCTAAAATACATAAAACAAAGTCCAGCAGAACTGAAAAGATAAACAAACAGCTCCACAATAATAGGAGGAGACTTCAAGACACCACTTTTGGTGAACAACAGAACATCCAGAAAGAAGCTCAATAAAGACATGGAAGATCTAAATGCCACAATCAATCAACTTGATCCCATAGAAATATACAGAACACTCCACCCAACAGCAGCCAAGTATCCAGGTGGAAAAAATAAATAAACCCATAACAAAAGAAGAGATCGGAAAGGTAATTAGAAAACTCCCAACAAAAAAAGCCCTGGCCCAGATGGCTTCACTGGCAAACTCCACCAAACTTTTAGAGAAGAGTTAACACCACTACTGCTAAAGGTATTTCAGAGCCTAGAAAAGGATGGAATACTTCCTAACTCATTCTATGAAGCCAGCATAATGCTGATGCCAAAACCAGGTGAAGGCACCAAAAAAAAAAGAAAATTATAGACCAATAGCACTCATGAACATAGATGCAAAGGTCCTCAACAAAATTCTAGCCAATAGAATTCAACTACATATCAAAAAAATAGTTCACCGTGGCCAAGTGGGATTCATACCAGGTATGCAGGGATGGTTCAACATTACAAAAACAATCAGTGAAATCCATTACATTAATAAAACAAAAGACAAGAACCATATGATCTTATCAATGGATGCAGAAAAGGCATCTGATGATGTCCAACACCCATTCATGATAAAAACTCTCAGCAAAATGGGAATAGAAGAGAAATTCCTCAACATAATAAAGGACATTTATACAAAGCCTACAGCCAACATCATCCTAAATGGAGAGAGTCTGAAAGCATTCCCCTTGAGAATGGGAACCAGACAAGGATGCCCTTTATCACCACTCTTATTCAACATTGTGCTGGAAGTCCTAGCCGGAGCAATAAGGCAAGAAAAAGAAATAAAGGGCATCCAAATTGGTAAGGAAGAAGTAAAACTATCCTTATTTGCAGATGACATGATCTTATACACAGAAAAGCCCAAAGAATCAGCAAGAAAGCTACTGGAATTAATAGATTAATTAATTAAGATTTCAGCAAATTATCAGGATACAAGATAAACATACAAAAATCAGTTGGATTCCTCTACACCAACAAAGAGAACTTCCAAGAGGAAATCACCAAACTAATACCATTTACAATAGCCCCCAAGAAGATAAACTACTTAGGAACAAATCTAACCAGAGATGTAAAAGACCTATACAAAGAAAACTACAAGACACTACTGCAAGAAACCAAAAAAGACGTACATAAGTATACTTTGCTCATGGATAGGAAGACCCAACATTGTGCAAATGTCAATTCTATCCAAAACAATCTACAGCTATAATGCAATCCCGATCCAAATTCCAGTGACATTTATTTAATGAAATGGAGAAACAAATCACCAACTTCATATGGAAAAGGAAGAGGCCCCAATAAGTAAAGCATTACTGAAGAAGAAGAACAAAGTGGGAGGCCTCACACTACCTGATTTTAGAACCTATTATACCACCATGGTAGTCAAAACAGCCTGGTACTGGTTCAACAACAGATACATAAATCAATGGAACAGAACTGAGAATCCAGACGTAAATTCATACACCTGTGAGCAGCTGATATTTGACAAAGGCCCAAAGTCAGTTAATTGGGGAAAAGACAGTCTCTTTAACAAATGGTGCTGGCATAACCGGATATCCATCTCCAAAAAACTGAAACAAGACCCACACTTCACAGTACGTACAAAAACTAACTCAAAATGGATCAAAGACCAAAATATAAAATCTAAAATGATAAATATTGTGGAAGAAAAAATAGGGACACCACTAGGAGCCCTAATACATGGCATAAAGAGTATACAAAACATAACTAACAGTGTACAAACACCAGAAGGGAAACTAGATAACTGGCAGCTCCTAAAAATCAAACACTTATGCTTATCAAAAGACTTCACCAAAAGAGTCAAAAGACAACCTACAGAGTGGGAAAAGATTTTTGGCTACAACGTATCCGATCATGATCTAATCTCTAAAATCTACAAGATACTGCAAAACCTCAACAACAAAAAGATAAATAACCCACTTAAAAAAATGGGCAAAGGATACGAACGGGTACTTCACCAAAGAAAACATTCAGGTGGCTCACAGATACATGAGGAAATGCTCAAGATCTTTAGCCATTAGAGAAATTCAAATCAAAACTACAATGACATACCATCTAACCCCAACGAGGCTAGCATTAATCAAAAAAACACAAAATAATAAATGTTGGAGAGGTTGTAGAGAGACTGGAACACTTATACACTGCTGGTGGGAATGTAAAATGGTACAACCACTTTGGAAATTGATTTGGCACTTCCTTAAAAAGCTAGAGATAAAAGTACCATAGGATCCAGCAATCCCACTCCTTGAAATACATCCTAGAGAATAAGAGCCATCTCATGAATAGATATATGCACACCCATGTTTGCTTATATTGCACCACTATTCACAGTAGCAAAAAAGATGGAAGCAACCTAGGTGCCCATGAATGGGCAAATGGATAAAAAAATTATGGTATATACACACAATAGAATACTATGCAATGATAAACAACAATGAGGAACCCAGGAAACATCTCACAACATGGATGAATCTGGAATGCATTATGCTGAGTGAAATTAGTCAGTTGCAAAAGGACAAATATTGTATGAGACCACTATTATAAGAACCCAAGAAAATGTTACAACACAAAAGAGAACATTCTTTGATGGTTACAAGGGTGGGGAAGGAGGGATAAGGGAATACAGTAACTAGATAGTAGACAAGAATTATCCTGGGTGAAGGGAAGGACAACACATAATACAGGGGAAGTCAGCACAACTGGACTAAATCAATAGCTAAGAAGTTTCCTGAACACAACCAAACACTTCCAGGGACAGAGTAGCAGGGGTGGGGGTCTGGGAACTATGATTTCAGGGGATATCTAAGTCAATTGGCATAACAAAGTTTAGTGAGAAAATTTTCTGCATCCCACTTTGGTGGGTGGCATCTTGGGTCTTAAAAGCTTGGGAGTGGCCATCTAAGATGTATTAATTGGTCTCAACCCATCTGGAACAAAGGAGAATGAAGAACACCAAAGATACAAGGAAAATATTAGCCCTAGAGACAAAAGGGCCACGCACACTAGAGACTCCATCATCCTGAGAACAGAAGAACTAGATGGTGCCCGACTACCACCAATGATTGCCCTGACAGGGAACAAAACAGAGAGTCCCTGATGGAGCAAGAGAAAAGTGGGATGCAGAACTGAAATTCTAGTAAAAAGACCAGACTTAATGGTCTGACTTAGACTAAAGGAACCCCAGGAGACATGGCCCCCGGACTTTCTGTTAACCCAGAACTAAAACCATTCCCGAAGCCAACTCTTCCAACAAAGATTAGACTAGACTATAAAACATAAAATAATACTTGTGAAGAGTGTGCTTCTTAGTTCAAGTAGATATACCAGACTAAATGGGCAGCTCCTGTCCGGAGGCAGGATGAGAAGGCAGAAAGTGATAGGAGCTGGTTGAATGGACATGGAAAACCTGGGGTTGAAAGTGGAAATATGCTGCCACATTATAGGGATTGCAACTAGGGTCACATAACAATATGTGTATAAATTTTTGTACGAGAAATTAACTTGAGCTGTAAACTTTCACCTAAAGCACAATAAATAAATAAAAACAACCCATGAAGGAATTTTTCAAAACCAGAGAATCGCCAAGAGTGTTTTTGTTGTTAGTTACCATCGAGTTGGTTACGACTCTTGTTGATCTTATATAGAACAGAATAAAATGGTACCCGGTCCTGCACCATCTTCATGCTCATTGGTATGTTTGAGTCTGTTACTGCGGCTGTTGCATCCATCCATCCCATTGAGGGTTTCCTTCATTTTCATTGGCCCTCCACTTTACCAGACATGATGAAAACCCTATGGATCAAAACAGAGCCAGGAGTAGAAACTAAAACACGTTTTTGTAATGTATACAGAAAAATGTTGTTGTTGTTAGGTGCCATTGAGTTGGTTCTGACTCATAGCAACCCTGTGTACAACAGACTGAAACACTGCCCAGTCCTGTGCCATCATCACAATCGTTGTTACGCTTGAGCCCATTGTTGGAGCCACTGAAAAACAGGGGAGAAAATACAAAGAAAATGGTAATTGTCAGGACCGAATTTACTAAATTTACTGAATTTACTAAGATGGTTTTACTTTCATAGTAAGATGGGAATCCTCAGCCATTACAAATCAAATCTCAACATAGAGCCATTGTACCCTGATTAAAATGGAACATGTGATTTGTCTAAAGATGAGAAATCCATGTGCCTCTGTGTTTAAGTGCTAATTTGATTTGGGAAGCTTATGCACTTAATAATTACCCCCTTTCTCCTTGTTAATTGATTCCCTACCCCCAACTACACCTCCCAACAAAGGAGTAAAATGAATTTCTTTGTCGCTGTGTTTAGAATAGTTAACACTTGCTATGAAGTTACAGTGTCTTCGTAATAGGAGCAGCTGGAGGCAGGCATACCTTTAACACTTCTTTGGTGGTGGAAGAGACCAGGTTTAAAAGTCGAATATTACTTTATTAAATTTTAGGCTTTTTAAAAAAATCAGATCAACCCTGTTAAGCTTTTTTACACAAACAACTAAAATAGCAGGAGGTGGGTGAAAATATTCATTTCAATTAGTTATCTCAATGAGATAGGAGAGCTGAGGCTCAGGGTCACATAGCTAGTAATTCCAAAAGCTATATATTTTCACCACCCTAGAGCTAATAATCAAAATATTTAATAATAGGCACTGAATAATCAGATGGACAGAGGGACCTGGAGGCACCCTGGTTTGCCATGCATTAACCCTTAGTTAGCTAGATTTTAAGGAAGTTGTGGGGGATGGGGGCCTAGTGGAAAAAGCCGAGGTGGCCTAGATGTCGGTAGGGCATTGAGAGACTCAGACCAATGGCTATATAATATCAGCCTGTAGAAAAGGATTAAATGCTTTTATAACTATTATCAATCCTACACTACATTGAATGCTGCGTATCTTACACAATCTCTCTGTTACCTTCTGTCACCTACCCTGTTGACATTCTCAATGTGCATTTGAGTACTGAAAAATCTCAATGGTTTCTCTTTCTCCCTGCAAAGACAAAAGAGTGCTCTTGCTTGATGGCTACACATTACTGATCTTGGGCTATAGTCAGTTTCCATCAAGCTGCCCTAGACATTCAGAATGAATGATGCTGACTGTGTTTGGAAACACCCGTAGAGATTCAAAGACCCATTATGAAATTGTCCTGCTGTCTTAGAGAATGGGTATTGAGGCAGAGGCAATGGCAGACGCAACCGTCATTTCCACCTGACCCTCACAGCCTCTCTTGGGGAAGCTATGTGTAGCTGCATTGTAGCCACAGACGATTGGATCTGTGCCCAAGCTTGGTCAATCAGATTCTGTCTTCTTATCATTAGAAATTAGGTCTTCTAGACTCTAGCTAATTGGTCACTTGAACTAGAAGATCAAGTGAGTCATCTCTTGGTCAAGACTGGGACAGCAAAAGCCATCTGGGGAGAGAAAAAGCAAGAGTGAGAGAAGATGAGAGAGAGAGAGACAGGGGAAAAAAACAAATATAAGAGACCATGTGTTGAAAGAGAGATATTCTTGATGGCTGTTCCTCTCCCGCATTTGTATTCCTGAAACATCTCTATCTTGCTTATGCTAGTTTGAATAGATGCCTGTTTCCTACAGCCAAACCATCTTTTTACTAACATGCAGCCCAATAGGGGAGTTCTTTAAGCCTTAGAGAAAGCATTATATGTTGTATTCATTCTTTTTCCCTCTGAATGACACCTAAGACATGCAGGAAGAGAGCATGTGTACTCCTACATACCAGCAATGAACAATCTCAGAATAAAATAAAGAAAACAATTCCATTCACAACAGCACCAGTAAGAATAAATAGCCTGACTTCCAGAGTGATGGTGTTAGGAGCTCGAGAAAATCTTTCCTACAGAGACATATATTAAGCAGGTTACAATTAACAAAGATGTTCATTCAAAGTCTATAGAGATTGATAAAAAGACTTACAACAAATTGAGAAGCATTTATTGAACAGAATCCATGGGAACTCTGTTAGAATGGGAGGCCATGGCATTTGAGCTGGGGACGACACCCAGCCATACACAGCTGCCTTGAGGAAGAACTGTTTGAGTGGGCTCAGCAACCAAGTAACATTCCCATCCCTTCCAGATCCCTGGAATGGGATTCCAGCTCCCTGGAATATTCTACATGGTTTTGGCAGCCAGTGAATAGTGGCAGATCCCATTTTCTATAGCTCCGTGATGTGGAAGGCCTGTATTGGGCATATATTGGCAACCAGGTGGCACAGGTTACCCACTCCCAACTCCCACCATATAAAGAGGATCCAAGTGTGGCAACTGGTGACGATTGCAGTCCCTTTTTTATGCACAGCTCTATGTTATAGAAGAGCTGCTCTGGTGTGCCTGTCAGCTAAGTGAAGCTCCCAGGTCCTCCAGATTTCTAGGATGGAAGAGCTATTCCAAGTAGATTTGACAGATCCCATCATCCCAGTCTCCTGGGATGCAGAAGATTCATACTGAGCAGTCTGCATTTCTTGGCTCATGGTCCCTTCCTCCATCTTCCAAGCCAGCAACTGCATCTCTCCAACCTGACCTCTGCTTCTGTGGTTATATCCCCTTCTCTGACTCCCCCGCCTTCCTCTTTTCCTTATAAGGACACTTGTGATGGCACTGGGCCCACCTGGATAAACTGGAATGTTCTTTATAATATTTAATACTTTTTATTTACAATATATTTATAATTATTTGTAATAGCATCAAAAACAACAAAATTTTTAGGGAAACAATTAATAGCAGAAGTTTAAGGCTTGTACACTAAAAACCACAAAACATTGTGGAAAGAAACTAAATAAGACCCAAATAAACTGAAATCCATATTTATGGGTTGGAAGACTTAATACCCAGATGGCAATACTCCCCGAGTTGATCTACAGACTCAGTGCAATCCCCTTCAAAATCCCAGCTGTCTTTTTTGCATAAATTGTCAAACTGGCCTTAAAATTTATACAGAATTGCAAGGGACCCCAAAAAGCCAAAACAATCTTGAAAATGAAGAACACAGGTGGAAAACTCATTCTTCCTGATTCCAAAACTTACTACAAAGCTACAGTGATCAAGACTATTTGGCACTGGCCGAAGGATAGATATGTAGATCAATGGAAAAGAATTAGGAGTCTAGAAATAAACCTTTACATTTATGTTCAGTTGATTTTTAACAAAGACGCCAAGCAATTGAGATGGTTATGAGGGGTCTTTTTGAGTGATGAAAATGTTCTGAAGTTCTGATGATGGTTACACAACTCTATAAATTCACTAAAATTTATTGAATTTTTATACAAAAATGTATAAAATAAGTAGTGTTGTTGTTGTATGTGCCATCAAGTCAGTTCCGACCCATAGGGACCCTCTGTATAACAGAAGGAAACACTGCCTGGCCCTGTGTCATCCTCAAAATCGTTGTTAGGCTTGAGCCCATTGTTGCAGCCACTGAGTCAGTCTATCTAGTTGAGTGTCTTCCTCTTTATTGCGACCCTCTACTTTACCAAGCATGATGTCCTTTTCCAGGGACTGGTCCCTCCTGACAACATGTTAAAAGTACGTGAGATGAAGTCTAGTCATCTTTGCTTCTAAAGAGCATTCTGGCTGTAGTTCTTCCAAGACATATTCGTTCCTTCTTCTGGAAGTCCATGGTATATTCAGTATTCTTCATCAACACCATAATTCAAAGGTGTCAATTTTTCTTCGGTCTTCCTTATTCATTGTCCAGCTTTCGCATGCATTTGAGGGTAATTGAAAATACCATGGCTTGGGTCAGGTGTACTTTAGTCCCCAAAGTGACGTCTTTGCCTTTGAACACTTTAAAGAGGACTTTTGCAGCAGATTTGCCCAATGCAATACGTCGTTTGATTTCTTGACTGCTGCTTCCGTGGGCATTGATTGTGGATCCAAGTAAAATGAAATAAAATTAGTATATTTAAGTATAAATTTTTGTATGCTTAAAATGAGTGAATTTTATGGTACCCATAATGGTACCTTAATAAAGGTCCAACTGATTGCTGTACCATAAAAATCAACTGGTTGACTTCAAATATAAAAATTTTCTTTTTAGATTAAAAAGAGAAGTGAAGGATAAAGTAGCTCATGAATTTTTAAGGGCTGAAACAAAAAAAAAGGGGATGGTTTGACATTTTGGAATTTAAGTTAGTTAATATAAAAGCCTCTACTCAAAGGTGTGCCTCCTTTCACAGATGGCAAAACTGAGGTACCCTCGGTGCAAGTTGCTTGTGTGCCCACCAGTTCTGATGAGATTTTGGTCCCAGTGTTGTCTGAGAGGGAAAGTCAAGAAAAGAATCCCTAAAATCACTGTGGGAAGCAAAAGGCAAAGATCAGAAGCAGACATGTCAGGTCTGTTTCAGATCAGCACACATTTGGATGCTTTTAATACTGAACATTTATTAAGGGCAAGCAGCTGGCTGGGCCAGAGAGAATCGGGAGCTATCATGGCCTCCAACTCCCTGATCTGAGACATTGGAGTGAGTATCAGTTAGTTCTCCTCGGGGTTGAAGAACATCTCTGAATGCATAAAATTGGAAGCAGATAGATATTCGAAACATTTGACACCGTTATTTATCCATAACACGGAAGTCTTTTCAGTGTTCGTTCCTTTGAAGCTTAGTAATAAAAAGCAAAGCCCTTGCAGATTCTAGAAAGGTTCACCTTTTTATGAACACACATATTTTGTGACTTTTTTTTTCTGTTGCCTTCTCGCTAAGTCCCACCATCTCTGGATTTTGTGTGAGAGTGTCCGCATCATGTCACGAGAACCCGAAACCATACATCCCTACTATGTCCTGATGGCAGATAGTACAAAGAAATGACTTCTCTGGAATTGTTCCAGAAGAGCACACCATCAAGGCGATCCAAGAATAATATGCACAGTCCAGTGAAGACTGCATAATTGCCCATATGCTATTTTTAACTCGCTCTCATGGGTTACGCTGGCACTGATAAGCCATTACAGTGTGCTCAGATTCATATTAAAAGTGATTCAGGAGCATCGGATTTGGTGACATAATATCATATTTTGAAGTTTGAAGGTTGGGAGCTGCTTACAGAGTCCTTGCCTACACTGCTGTTTATTTACCCTCCTGTCGTCCCTATTATTTGGAAAAATGGCAGAAGAAGGAATGCAGAGGGAAATCAAGTCACCTGGATTGTTGTTAGGGGCCGAGGTCAATACAAGACTAGCAACTGCCAAGAGTTCAACAGATTCACTCTGATAAAAATAAAAGAGCCTTTGTTTCTACTCTAATCAGCTCACTGAAATGTGCCTCTCTGACAACTACAATAGGCATAATAAGATTTAATTTTTTCAGAGACTTTCCTCCTATGGCTATTAAAACAGAGCTTCTCTTAAAAATTAGTATAAAGTTCATTATCTGAGACAGAAACTGTCAATGGCATGAAATCATGAATGAGCAAAATTGTTTAATATGTTACACTCTTGTGCCCCTGGTCTCTCCAACGTGCTCTTTCTGAGTTCCCCCATCCCTAGATGCTTTTCCCTCCTACTTCATCTTCTCCCTTCAAACTGGAGGCATTCCAGACAGGAACCAAGCAGGTGAGGCTGTTATTTTAAGCATCAGTGCCTTTCCCAGTTACCCAGCAGTACCTCATGTCTCCGGGTAGCTGTGAAGGAAAGCGATGGCCAAATACTCAAATGATGACCGAAGGAAAACACCAGAAGTGTCGTAGAGAAGTCTGCAGAGCGCAGTCTTGATCTAGAGTCTACGTTAACAACTCCTAACAGGGCTTTAAATCAGGGACAAATTTGAGAGGTCACTTAAGCACAACCACCTAGCATTTTACATTAACCTGGTCTTCCTTGAGCTTTTATTAGACTTTATGGGACTCTTCAAAGTACCATCTTTAAACTAATTAAAAGATACTAAGCCACCTAAAGTTGTAGGAACTAAGATCTTCTTGCAACATTGTGGTCTAGGCTAAAATACACACCCCTATCCCCCCCGCAAAAAAAAAACCCATTGCCGTCAAGTCAATTCCGACTCGTAGTAACCCTATAGGACAGAGTAGAACTGCCCCCATAGAGTTTCCAAGGAGCAGCTGGTGGATTCAAACTGCTAACTTTTGGGTTAGCAGCTGAGTTCTTAACCACTGCACTACCAGGGTTCCAAATAAGCCCCCTTAAAATTAAACAAAAAACAATTGTTGCTGTCAAGTCGATACTGACTCACAGCCACCCACCTGTGTCCAAGTAGAACTGTGCTCCAAAGAATTTTCAACGGCTGATTTTTCAGAAGTAGGTTATCAGGACTTTCTTCCAAGGCACCTCTGGGTATACAGTTAACAACAGAACACATTACCTGTCTCCACCACCCAAGGACCTCAAGCCTCCTTAAGGTAGATGTTATTCTAGGGTAGGTTATTTTCAGTCCCCCGGCCCACTTAAGGCAACAAACAGCCCAGAACAGCTCCAGCCTAACGACGTGAAGTTCCCTATGTGGTCCACATGTACCTTCTTTAAGTGGAAAGTCTGAAGCTACTGAAAGGGAGCCAAGGCATCTCTCAGTGCTGGTGTCTACACCGCGGATTCAGCACTGGCCCAGTCCCAACTGCTGGAATTCCTGCCTTCCATGCTGGAGACCCAGTTAGATTTCGGCCAGGGCACCTCAGGCACAGCCACCACCTGTCTGTCAGCTGAAGCTTCTGTGTTGCTATGATGCTAAACAGGTTTCGGCAGAGCTTCCAGACTAAGACAGGCTAGGAAGAAAGGCCTGGTGATCTACTTCTGAAAATCAGCCAATGAAAACCCTATGAATCACAACAGTGCAATTCCCAGCCAGTCATGGGGACAGTGCAGTGTTTAGTTCCGTTATGTGGGAGGTTGCCGTGAATCTTGGGTCAATTCAGTAACAGCTAACAACAAGTGGCATTAGCCAGGTAGGCTTAAATGCTTCAAGCCGGAGTCAAAGAAAGTAAACTCCAATATCTGGATTTCTAAGAAAGGAATTCCTGCCATGTGGGCAAAGGCAGTAAGTGAAGAGTGTCAACTCTGACATCACACTCTTAGATTAAGTCCGAGCTCCCTGACTCATACATTGGGTGACTTTGGGCGATTACCTAACTTCAAGCACTTCGCTTAGCTCAGCTGAAAAACGGTGATAACAATACTCTCCTTCATCGCGTTATTTTACCGATTAAATGGGACTATGTAATTTAAGGAGCCCTGGTGGCGCAGTGGTTAGGAACTACGGCTACTAACCAGAAGACCAGCAGTTTGAATCCACCAGCGACTCCTTGGAAACCTTATGGGGCAGTTCTACTCTGTCCTGTAGGGTTGCTATGAGTTGGAATCGACACCACTGCAGTGGGTTTGGTTTTTGGTTGATGGATGTAAAGTGCTTATCTCTCCGACTGGGATGATAATTTCTCAATAAATATTTGCAGGTATAAGTCTGTGTGTCATTTATATTTGTGTCATCTGCTTCAGTGATTAAGCAACCACTCTGAGGGAAGCTTCGAAGAAAGATTACTAGCTCCTCGGGGGAGTCGATGACCTCCGTCAGATAAAGCCCCTTCTCCATCAATGGGAGATCCGTCCTGGAGCTATGCAGCCGGGAGCATGAGCGACTGCCCCCTGACAGCAGCTTCCTCCCTCAGACCTCACTAGCCACTCACCCTTCAGGGAGGAGTCTTGAGATGCCGTTGGTTCACCCAGAATCTTCCAAACTGAGTGAAATTGCGTTGAAAGCAGTGCTTCTATTTTTAATACTATAATCAGGGGAAACTTGACTGTTAATAATTACTGATGAAAATGGACATTGAAGCCGTGCCCCGTGTTGAAGTGTTAAAATATGTATCTCTAAATCACCATTTATTATGAAGAAAGTAATCATTTATAATGTAATATTCAATCTAAATGTTTAAATGATAGCTTTTCTGTATTTGGAAATTTCATCTGGTGTGTTTTGAACATTGCCTATGCCCTCCTTTGGATTATTCTAGTATGTTCAGGGATAGTCTCATTCCTCATTTCTGATGTGAAAATGTCCTTTCTAAAAATACCGAACAGGTAAACAGAAGTGCTTTTTATTTTAAAAGTCTGCATTTGGCAATGTTAAGAGGCCTAGAGCTATTGCTCCCTCTTTTTCTCTGTTTCTGTTTGTGTTTAATAGTGGAGGTATTGGAAGTTCTCTGTTTATCCCAGTCAATTCCAGTTGCTCTGTTCAGGTCACTGAAATGATCACTATGATTCAGCATGATTTATCATACTGATGTAATTTTAAACCCAGGCTTTTATTTTATTTTTTTAAATTGTACTTCAGGTGAAGGCTTACAGAACAAATAGTTTCTCATGAAACAGTAGTATACATATTGTTTTATGACATTGGTTAACAACCCCACAACATGTCAACCCTCTAACTTCTCAACCTTTTTTTTAGTGAAAATACACATAGCCAAAGATAAACCATTTCAAAAATTTCTACATGCACAGTTCAGTGACATTGACTACGCTCTTCCAATTGTGCTGTTATTCTCACTTAAGATGAAGGCTTACAGAACAAAATAGTTCCTCGTTTAATAGTTACTACACATGTTGTCCTATGACAATGGTTAACAATCTCACAACACATCAACAATATCCTTACTCAACCTTGGGTTCCCTATCACCAGCTTCCTTGTCCCCTTCTGCCTTCTGGCCCTTGTCACTGGACTACTGTACCTCGTTAGTCTCATTTGGTTTTACGGGGCTGTCCACTGCCAGGCTGAACGGTGAGCCTCGGAGGTAGCTTCACCACGGAGCTAAAAGGGTGTCTGGGGCCATACTCTCAGGGTTTTTCCAGTCTCCTTTAGGCCAGTAAATATGGTCTTTATTTTGTGAGTTAAAATTACGTTCTACATCCTTCTCCAGCTCTGTCCAGAACCCTCTGTTGTGATCCTGGTCAGAGCAGTCAGTGGTGGTAGCTGGGCACCATCTAGCTGTACTGGATTCAGTCCGGTGGAGGCCTTGGTAGCTGTGGACCATCAGTCCTTTGCACTAATCTTTTCCTTGTATCCTGTTCTCTTCATTCTCCCTTGCTCCCTAAGGGATGAGACCAGTGGAGTATCTTAGATGACCGCTCACAGGCTTTTAAGACCCCAGACACTACTCACCAAGGTAGAACGTAGAGCTCTGTCTTTATAAGCTGTGTCATGCCAATTGAGCTAGATGTTCCCCGAGACCATGGTCCCCACAGCCCTCTGCCCAGCAATTCAGTCCCTCAGGGAGTTTGGATGTGTCTATGGGGCTTCCATGACCTTTCCTTGTACAAGTTGTGCTAGTTTCCCCTGTATTGTGTACTGTCTCACCCTTCACCCAAGATACCACTTATCTATTGCCTATTTAGTATTTCCCCCCCCACCCCTCCCATCCCTGGTAACCAACAAAGATTGCTACATTTCGTGTGAACTTTTTCATGGGTTTTGACAATAGAGGTCTCATACAATATTTGTCCTTTTGTGATGGACTTACTTCACTCAGCATAATGTCCTCCAGTTTCAACCACGTTATGAGATGCTTCACAGATTCATTGTTGTTCTTTCTCATTGCATAGTACTCCATTGTGTGTATGTACCATAGTTTGTTTATCCATTCATCTGTTGATGGGCATCTAGGTTGTTTCCATCGTTTTGCTATTGTGAACAATGCTGCCATGAACATAGGTGTGCATATGTCTATTCGAGTGACAACTCTTATTTCTCTAGAATATATTCGTAGGAGTGGGATTGCTGGATCGAATGGTATGTCTATTTCTAGCTTCCTGAGGAAGTGCCATATCATTTTCCAAAATGGTTGTATCATTTTGCATTCCCACCAGCAGTGCATAAGAGTTCCGATTTCCCCACAGCCCCTCCAACATTTGTTATTTCCAGTGTTTTTGATTCGTGCCAGTAATGCCGGGGTGAGATTGTGGTTTTAATTTGCATTTCTCTAATGGCTAGTGATCGCAAGTATTTCCTCATGTCTCTGTTGCCCATTTGAATGTCTTCTTTGGTGAAGTGTCTGTTCATTTCCTTTGCCCATTTTTTAATAGGATTATTTGTCTTTTTGTTGTAGAGGTGTTGGATTTTCTTGTAGATTATGGAGATTAGACCTTTGTCTGACTTGTACTGTCCAAAAATTTTTTCCCAGTCTGTAGGTTCTCTTTTTACTCTTTTGGTGAAGTCTTTTGAAGAGCATAGGTGTTTGATTTTTAGAAGATCCCAGTTATCTAGCTTATCTTTTGGGGTTTGTGCACTGATGGTTATGGTTTGTATCCTGTTAATGCCATCTATTAAGGCCGGTAGTGTTGGGCCTATTTTTTCTTTTATGAACTTTATACTTTTAGGCTTTATATTCAGGTCTTTGATCCATTTTGAAGTTAGTTTTTGTATACGGCATGAGGTACGGGTCCTGTTTCATTTTTTTGCAGATGGATATCCAGTTTTGCCAGCACCATTTGTTGAAAAGACTGTCTTTTCCCCATTTGATGGACTTTGAGCCCTTGTCAAAGATCAGGTGACTGTAGGTGGATGGATTTACATCTGGGTTCTCAATTCTGTTCCATTGGTCAATGTATCTGTCATTGTACCAGTACCAGGCTGTTTTGACTACTGTAGCTGTATAGGAGATTCTGAAGTCAGGTAATGTGAGTCCTCCAACTTTATTCTTCTTCTTAGTAGTTCTTTACTTATTTGGGGCTTCTTCCTTTTCCATATAAAGTTAGTGATTAGTTTTTCCATCTCTTTGAAGAATGTTGTTGGTATTTGGATCAGGATTGCATTCTATTTGTAAATTGCCTTGGGTAGAATTGTCATTTTCACAATGTTGAGTCTGCCTATCCATGAGCATGGTATGTTTTTCCATTTATGTAGATCCCTTTGGGTTTCATGCAGTAGTGTTTTGTAGTTTTCTTTGTATAGGTCTTTTACATCCCTTGCAGATTTATTCCTAAGTATTTTATCTTTTTAGGGGCTATTATAAATGGTACTGTTTTCCTGATTTCCTTTTCATCGTTCTCCTTACTGGTGTATAGGAATCCAACTGATTTTTGAATGTTTATCTTGTATCCTGCTACTCTGCTGAATCTTTCTATTAGTTCCAGTAGATTTCTCGTGGAGTCTTTAGGGTTTTCTATGTATAGTATCATATCATCTGCAAACAGGGA
Source organism: Dugong dugon (assembly GCA_030035585.1). Lineage (NCBI taxonomy): Eukaryota > Metazoa > Chordata > Mammalia > Sirenia > Dugongidae > Dugong > Dugong dugon. The sequence continues at coordinate 17,323 of JASCZL010000051.1, read as the reverse complement.
CAGTTTCACTTCTTCATTACCAATTTGGATGCCCTTTATTTCTTTTTCTTGCCTTATTGCTGTAGCTAGAACTTCCAGCACAATGTGAAATAGGAGTGGTGATAAAGGGCGTCCTTGTCTTGTTCCTGTTTTCAAGGGGAATGTTTTCAGCCTCTCTCTACTAACAATGATGTTGGCCATTCATTGGTTTTGCATAGATGCCCCTTATTATGTTGAGAAATTTCCCTTTGATACCTATTTTATTGAGAGTTTTTAACAAGAAAGGGTGTTGGACTTTGTCAAATGCCTTTTCTGCATCAATTGAGATGATCGTGTGATTCTTTTCTTTCCTTTTATTTATGTGGTGGATTACATTGATTGATTTTCTAATGTTGAACCATCCTTGCATAGCTGGTATGAATCCTACTTGGTCATGGGGTATTATTTTTTTTTTTATATGATGCTGAATTCTATTGGCTAGAATTTGTTCAGAATTTTTGCATCTATATTCATGAGAGATATTGGTCTGTAATTTTTTTTTTTCGTGATGTCTTTGCCTGGTTTTGGTGTCAGCGTTATGTTAGCTTCATAGAATGAATTTGGAAGTGTTGCTTCCTCTTCTATGCTCTGAAATAGCTTGAGTAGTACTGTTACAAGCTCTTCTGTAAATATTTTGTAGAATTCTCCAGTGAAGCCATCTGGGCCACGATAAAGCCAGGCTATTTTAAAACCAACTCATCCATGTAAAATCAGTAGATGACTTAAATGGTGACAGCGTCCTCCTCCATTCCCAAAGGATGCTAGTACATTCCCCTGTATCCTTCAGGTGTAGGATGTAGGCTTTGCACAATGCTCCTGGGATGGCTTTTGAAACTCACATTACCTCACCTTCTCCTTTCATGTCTACTTGGGGCTACTAGCTTGAGTAGTCTTATCTGACACCTATTCACAAAATCCACATGAGCAATACTAAACTCTTCCTTTCCTTCCAAATCTGTGCTTCCCCCTGTAATGGCTTTCTTAGGGTATTGCATATCAGATTAGTCATTGGAGTCAGAAACAGGAGAGCTCTTCATCTTCCCCACCTCCATAGCCAATAATCGTCAACTTCCTGGCAATTTTGCTTCTTAAGTAAGTTTTAAATGTGTACCTTCTTCTCCATTATCCATCCCTTTCACTGTTTCTTTTGAGACTAGGATTTCTCAACCTTGGCTGTGCCTTGGAATCACCCGGGGGTCTTAATGACTGACGATGTGTCCCACTCCCGGAGATTCTGCTTTAATTTGCCTGGGGGTAGTGTGGTGGTTAAGAGTTCGGCCACTAACAAAAAGGTCGGCAGTTCGAATCCACCAGCCACTCCCTGGAAACCGTATAGGGCAGTTCTACTCTGTCCTATACAGTTGCTATGAGTCAGAATTGACTTGACGGCAATGGGTCTTTGTGGTTTGGGAGCAGCTGGAGCATCAGGATTTTTAAAACTTCCTAAGCAATATGAACATGTATCCAGTGTAGGAAACCACTGATTTGGAGCCTTGGTCTTCCCACCTAGAATTTGACAGTGTTCCCTCCTCTTCTTCCTCCGCCCTCCTGCCAGAGTAATCTTTCTAAAACACAAACCTGATATTCACGTTTTCCTACTATTAATATGTCCTAATGGCTCCCCACAATCAGAAACACAAATGACCTTCATCATCTACCTCTCCAGCCCCACCTTCCCAACCCCCCATCTCTCACTCACCCTTGCAGACGTACTGATCTAAGTGGCATTTCCAGGATGAGCCATTCTCTCTCACACTCCCATGCCTTTTATATCCCATTTCTCAGTCTACCTTGCTCCCCTTGCTGTATTTGTTAACTCTAGTTTATCTATGCTTGGTAAAGTAGAGAGAGGGTCATTGAAGAAGAGGAAGACCCTCAACAAGATGGATTGACGCAGTGGCTGCAACAATAAGCTCAAGCATAGCAACGATTATGAGGATAGCATAGGACAGGGCAGTGTTTTGTTCTGTTGTACATAGGGTTGCTATGAGTTGGAACCAACTCAACGGCACCTAACAACAACAACAATTTGTCTATCTCTAAATTATCTTTTAAGACTCAGTTTCCTCTAGATAGGAGAAGACTGAAAGTGAGGGGGGAAAATACATCTTTATATTTCTCTGTATCGAAAGAGTTGTATTTCCTTTATCTCAACAACCATCCAGTTTAATCATCATCACCAATGTGAACTTGTTCTTGGACCCCTCTTTTGTACTCTATATATACAAAGTATAAACCAAAAAAAAAAAAAAAAAACCCATTGCTTTTGAGTCAATTCCCACTCATAGTGACCCTGTAGGACAGAGTAGAACTGCCCCATAGGGTTTCCATTTATGTGAGAACATAGAAAGTCATAATCAGTTTCTGTCTCAGTGAATTAGAATGCCCAGTGAACATTTCATCCTAAACACAGAGTTTGAGTCCAAAACACATTCATCTCTGCAGAGAAAACCCATGGACAAATCACAAGCAAGGCTGATACTGAGACGATAACAATTTCACATTTTAAACTTTGTTCCTTTATCCTTTAGTCCAAATTGTCTTCAGTTCATTATTTCGAACCAACTGAAAGGCAATGTCCCTGAATCAACTTTGGCTTTTTTGAATCAAACAGAATCTTTCTTCAAAGGACGTTCACAGTCTAGGATTTATTAAAACCTTCACCTACACCCCTCTTTTCTTGCCCTTGCAAGAGGGCTTCCCCCAAGAAAATCAATAAACACTAAAATTTCAAGCCTGTAGGGCCAAAAGGCCTCATTCTCCAAACTCTTTACATGTGTCTCCTCCCTGTCAGCAAGGTCAGGATGTGCAGGCCGGGAGCTCCGCCTGGTTGCATGTGGCCAGGGCAAAGCTCCAGCCGAAGCCCTTGACTCTAAAGCTCCACAGCCTCCCTGGATTGTGAGCTGTGGTTTTTGATGTCATCTCTAATCCTCACCTCATACGTGGCTGGAAGCAAGGACTCTACAGTAATTAGTGTTTGGCATAAAGATACAGTCCAGCAAAGTCAGAATCTGCTGAAGGGACATTAGGAGACTCCCACTGAGGGAGAAGCAGACAAGCGGGTCACTGCCAGGCCCAGCTTCCATGCTCTTGTGACAACTCAGTCTGAGAATAACAGCCCACCTGCCAGAGCTGATGAATGGTGAGGAAAGGACATACAGCCTCCGCCTGCTGACTTCAAACCATTCGAGTAAGACCCTGAAGACATAAAAAGAAGCATCCAATCTGATGCAATCCAGCAGAGAGTAAGAGAAGGAGCATGGGCTTTGGAATCAGATAGTCCTAGAGTCAAAGTCTAGCTCCGTCACTTTCTGTTGCCTTTAATTTTAAGGGCATCTGTTAATTTTTATAAACTATAAAGTTAGACCTAAATGAAATAATGTAGAGAGATTGTCTAGGATATGTGTTATGGATTGAATTGTGTCCCCCCAAAATGACTGTCAACTTGGCTAGGCCATGATTCCCAGTATTGTGTGGTTGTACACCATTTTGTGATCTGATGTGATTTTTCCATATGTTGTAAATCCTACCTCTATTATGTTAATGAGGCAGGACTCAATCTACAGGATTAGGTTGTATTTTGAGTCAATCTCTTTTGAGATACAAAAGAGAGAATCGAGCAGAGAGGAGAGGGACCTTATATCACCAAGAAAGAAGAGCCAGGAGCAGAGCATGTCCTTTGGACCCAGGATCCCTGTGCTGAGAAGATCCTAGACCAGGGGAAAATTGGTGACAAGGACCTTCCCCCAGAACCAACAGAGAGACAAAGCCTTCCCCTACAGCTGATGCCCTGAATTTGGACTTCTAGCGTCCTAAACTGTGAGAGAATAAATTTCTGTTTGTTAAAGCCATCCACTAGAGGTATTTCTGCTACAGCAACCCCAGATGACTGAAACAATATATTATGGGCATATACTCAAAGTCAGCGCCCTACCGGACTCTCTCACACCCCTAGCACAAGAGCATTACAACTGGTGTCTACATATAAACATCCGTGTTTTCGTACACATCCAAATACGCCAACCTCAGACTTTCCTCTTAACCACTGCAGATCAGAGATCATCAGTGTATCTTCATCCTAGTCACAAGTCCTGGAGATGTGGAGCAGCAGTTTACATTGTCTTTGTACATCACAAACACAGTTTATTCCATTATCAGGTCCATAAAGAAAACAGAGACTGAGCAACATATGTTTTACTTGTAGGTCGTTGATGTTGTTGTTGTTATTAGTTGCTGTCAAGTCGGTTCTGACTCATAGTGACCCTATGTACAACAGAATGACATACTGCCCTGTCCTGCATCATCCTCACAATCACTGTTATGCTTGAGCCCATTGTTGCAGCCACTGTGTCAATCCGTCATGTTGCGGGTCTTCCTCTTTTTTGCTGACCCTCCACTTTACCAAGCACGATGTCCTTCTCCAGGGATTGGTCTCTGCTGATAACATGTCCAAAGTATGTGAGACAGTCATTGATGGCACTCTGGATCCTCTGTCATTAGCTGAGATGCTGGTCAGTGAGTGATCCTGGTCCAGGGGTATTTTCGTGTGGAAAACTCCTGTGCTTCAGGCTTTCAGGAATCGCTCGGCTTTCTTGAGAGAGTCCAGTGGCAATGATAAAAGTGGTGACTCCCACCTGGGCCATCTGGCTATCCAAGTCCATAGACTATTCATATATATAATGGCACCCCTGGTGTTGTTCTGTGTCCCACTGACTCTGAACGATTATGGGGTGTGTTTGTGTGTCTGTGTGTCTGCTACATACATGGAGTTAGATTGTTTGCTCACCAGTAGCATCACTGGTATCTCTCAGCCAAACTCAAATTATATAACAAGTAAATATTCTATTCTTACAGGTTAAAGAGAAGGTGGGACAGTTCTACACATGGATGAATATCATTTTAGGAGGCTTTGACTGCGGTGCAGAGAGTGACAGAGATTGCCATGTGACATCTGCACAGGCTGTGTTACTATTGGTGTTGGTCACGTTGCTCTTGAGTATAACTCAGAAGAAAGAATGGTCATGAGATGTTCCCTCACTTTTCCATGAAATAAGCCAATCAGAGGAGAATCCCAGAAATCCCAGACCCCCAGCATTTGTGCCAGAGTCAGCTCCGCCCTTGACCCAGGTTTGTCTCCTTGCTCTGAGCTGGCCCCATGGAAGATGTTGGTTCTTGTCTTGGCTTCTTCCCTTGAGCTGTGAGATCAGGTGGGCTGACCCTGATGAGGTGCTTCATCTGACAGCCATTTCCTGGTCTCAGCCTGACCCGACTTCTGAATTCCACCTCATGTTTCTCTGCAACAGACTACAATTCTGGTTGCTTGACCCTAGTCCAAACTAAGAATGGTATGATTTTCCTAGATAGAGATGGCGCAAGCCAATATTTCCAACACGCAATCCATGGAATGTTATATTTTTATTATGTAAAGAAGGCTTTCTGTGAACAACATTTGCAGACACATTGTGTTAAACCAGTTTCTTTAGTGCAGGACTTCTCCGAGCCTTTGCTGTGCTAAAGTGCATTATGAATCCCTGGGATGGGGTTACAGTATTGGGTGCTTCTAAAGAACATTTGACCAAAATTATAACAGAAGACAGTGCTCTAAGGAACATAACCTGGGGAACTCTTATGTAGACCAGTAGAGAAAATGGGATGATAACAGCACCTGAACACAGTAGCTTTCTCATCTTGCAGCATCAGAAACCTTTGCAGTCAGTAAACACTGATCTGTCCTTGCCCCGCCTGCTTGTTCTTTCCCGGCGGCGTCATCCGAGTGCCCCTACTATGTCCAAAACCTTCCCCCATCTGCGGTTACTGAAATCACTCTCACAAAGACAAATTTCTTGGAGATGTTTTAATTTCCCATTTGAAATGAAACTTGGAATGGAATTCCTTAACCTCTTACCCTATCCCAGTGTTCTGAAGTTACCAAATCAGGATGTCATTTTCTCAGATCAATATTTGCTAAATCTGTTATGTATAAGGAGGCTTCATGGCACGGTGGTTAAAGAACTCGGCTGGGCTGCTAACCAAAAGATCAGCAGTTTGGATCCACCAGCCGCTCCTTGGCAACCCTATGGGGCAGTTCTTCTCTATCCTGTAGGATCAGTATAAGTCAGAGTCGACTGGACGGCAATGGTTTTTGGTTTATTAGGTGTAAACTATGAGCTAAGCCCTGTTGACAGGGAAAGAGAGAGAGAGTGAGTAATGGTCTGAGGACGAAAAGGAAGACTGATGTCCTATAGACAGACCAGGGGTCTCGCAGCTTTGCTGAAACCAGACTTAGGAACGTTGGCCCTTCTTGTGCAAGTGGGAGGGCTAGTTAGAAACCACCTACTAGGTTCTCTCCAGACTTGAAAGAAACCTTAACAATCACCCTCAACCACAGCTCCCAGAAGGCATGCGAACAGTTACCCCTTAAATACTCGAGAAGATTTATCTCTTTGGTTCCCCTCACGGATAAACGGAGAAAAGGTGCCCGGGAGACTGGTGGCTCCAGTAGCCTGAAAGCTTTGTCAACCCAGAAGCTAAAGTGTCTTTGCAAACGGACCAAAAACAACAGGGGTAGGAAGGCTGGTTCCCACAAAAGACAAGACACTGAGCTGGGGCAGCTGAGCAGGCAGAGAGGTAGCTGGCACACGAGCATTCACAAAGGGGAAACGTACTTTTCATCCCAACCTTCCTACAACATGGATGCCTGCTGCAAAAAGCTTGAGGCAAGTTTGCCGTTTGCCGCTTAACTGTGAAAGTGTGCCAGATGGCAGGTGCTAGCCAGGATCAAGATGTGGAATCAATTTGCCTTGGCAAAGTGATAAAGTTCCCCCCCCTCCCCAGTACTCAAAAAGCCTTCCAAGAAAAAACTAGTACATGGGTGTCTGAGAGAGGGAGGGGGAGAGAGAAGAAGGCAAATGTTCTGGAAGGGAGAGAAAGGGGAGGAGGTGAGAAGGAATTTGCTGAGGGTTCTACAAGCTAGCAGAAGGTAACTGCCAGCTCAGAATTCTATGAATATGAACCACACCTTTCAAAACGGAAGATAAAACCAAGTTACGTTCAGGGGGAAGAAAAAGTTGGTGTTGCTAGAAGGAAAAGCAACCTTCCATTCAAGCTTCTATTTGATTTTACTTTTAATTTCTTTTCGGTCTAATGGTGTAAGGGGGCAGGACTGGAGGCTTACGCTTAATTTATAGGACTGCATGGATAACCACACTCGTCACTAATGTGCTATTTCAGAGGTTGACAAATGTGATCTGTGGTTACCAAGTTTCTTCCATTTTTAGGAAATGTACTTGCAGCCTTGTCTGGAGTTTCCAAAAGGAGAGTGAAATCAGAGCTTTTGCTCTATCTTTGTTATAAATGGAGCACTAATATTTTGCAGTCCTAGGAGAAAATTTGTAAGCACAAGACTCATCTTTTCGTACATTTCTACCTTCCCCCACTCCCCATAAAATGGGAACAGTGGTACCTACTGTATCTGCTCGAGAGACCATCTGATTATCACTGAGTCTTGGCTGTCAGGTGGCAGGCAATAGAAAGGCATCCCAGACTCCTGAGTCCTGAGGCTAGAAGATTTTCGTGAGACAGGATTGCCTAATTATAAAAAGCATCATCCGGAGTCTTCATTTCTCTGATTTTCAGTTTCTTTGCCTATCGACCTGAAGTCATAGTATCTTCCTTACGGGATCATTGAGAGGATTAATTAAGATGATGTTATGGGTTGAATTGTGTCCCCCAAAAATATATGTTGAAAAATACATGTTGAAGTCCTAAACTCGGTACCTGTAAATGTGACTGTGTGTGGAAATAGGGATTTTCTTTTGTTGTGTTAATGAGGTCAAACAAGAGTAGGGTGGATCCCAAACCTAATCACTGCTAAGTTACAAAAGAAGCAGAATAGACCCAAGAACACACACAGGGACAAGACAGGCACCACGTCACAATGGAGAGACACAGCTACAAGCCCAGGAACATCAATGATTACGGCAGCTACCAGAAGCTGAGAGAGAAAAAGAGAGACCTTCTCCTAAAGCCAACGCCCTGAATGTGGACTTCTGGCCTCCTACACTGTGAGAAAATAAATCTGTTTTTTTAAACAACCCACGCTGTAGCAGCACTAGCAAACCAAGACAGTGATTTATGTTAAAAGAGCTTTCGCAGAGGCCCTTAAACATTGTAAATGTGCAATAAACCCCCAAACCAAACCCGTTGCCTACAGAGTAGAACTGCCCCATAGGGTTTCCATGAAGCAACTGGTGGATTTGAACTGCTGACCTTTTGGTTAGCAGCCAAGCTCTTAACCATTGTGCCACAAGGGCTCCTTATAAAGCTTAGTTATTACTGTTAATGATATCATGATCACTGAGCTCCTGAAGGCAGAGGAAGACAGCAAAATATGCATTTAAAAAAATGCACTGTGAAATTCTGATATGTAAAAATAAAAGCAAATGTTCACCTAGAGGACATGTGAGGGTATGATCATAATTTGATTTTCATAAACAGAAAATCCATGTTTTGTATAATTCAGCTTGCCTCACAGCAAAGCATTTGCTCTTTGCTTCGGTTTGGAAGGAACGGCCAAGCTCTCTGGAGAGAACTTACTGGTGATTTCTCTGAGCAGAGTTCTGAAGAGCTAGAGAGTTCTCGACATCCTTAGGAATGGGAAACTGTGGCTGTTGAAGACTCACTAACTTGATTAGAAAGTCACTGAGAGGATTTACCAGGCTCAGCCAAAGTGGCATCCCATTTGGGCGTTAGCCTGGGCTATAGGTCTGTGAAAATATTAAGTGGAGCAAGGGAAGGGTGGGCCTTAGTGGCCTGCCAAAATCACACATCGAATAGGTGTCCTGCAGTCTAGAATTGACGGCAAGCCCTCTGATTTTGGAAAACCAGTTGCTGTCAAGTCAGTTTCGACTCATAGCAGCCCCACTGTGTTGGAGTAGAACTGTGCTCCATAGGGTTTTCATTGGCTAATTTTTGGGAAGTAGATCACCAGGGCTTTCTTCCTAGGATGGGTGGATTCGAACCTCCAACATTTCAGTTAGCAGGTGAGCACGTTAACCATTTGCACCATCCTGATTTCAGAACCTGCCTACATAACCATTGACCCACACTGCTACTTGGGCTTTGGAGACACACTTGTGTTTTTGGTTTTTTTTCAAGGGAAATAAATGAGGGAAGCAAAATTGTAACGACATGCCCGGGAGGGAAGGGGGCAACTAGCAATCATTCTATTGTAAATTTGAGACGCCCTTGTAATTCAGGAATTACTTGGCAGATTAATTCTGTAGATAATTACTTGTAGGAATCCTTCAGGGATGCCTCTCTTAGCAGGTGATGTGAGAAGCCCATCAGATGTGCGCTGAGGCTGTAGTAGCCTGAGGCTTGGCCTCTTCAGTTCAGAGGTTACAGAGGAAAGAAAGCTTTATTAGGAGTTTCAAATTATAGACAAAGGTTTGAATTAATCTCGACATATGCAGATGGCCACTGCGTCTGGCACTGGGATCTCCCAACAACAGTAGCATGTCTAGGTAACAAATATATTGTGATTCACATTAGTTGCCATAAAATCGCTCCGTTAAAGCAAAGAGAGTTTTGTTTCTCAAAAACTATTTACAAAAAACACGTGATCTTGGATGCTTATTTACGGTGGGAAGTAGTTCTAGAATTATCATACCCTCCTGGAAAGTTCTACTCTTACGCCTCACGGAAGCAAAAGAATAGATTTTTCAACACGAAGTGGCCATGGAAAACTTTCCAATGATTTCCTGTGTTATTATCTGATGCATATGAGCAAAAGAATGTGTAAAACTATATTATGTTCGAGTCTAGACATAAGCAGTGAAACTTTATCACCATTTTCAAAACCCACAAAATCAAAGCAATTTGAGAAATGGAATTATCTGAGTTTAGGAAAAAGCAGGCATTTTCTCCCACCTAAGGCGACTGAAGGAGGCCTGTCAGCGCAGTGGTTAAGCGCTGGGCTGCTAATGGAAAGGTCAGCGATTTGAACCCACCGGCTGCTCCACGGGAGAAAGATGTGGCAGTCTGCTTCCATGAAAGATTACAGCCTTCGAAACACTATAGGGTAATTCTACTCTGTTCGATAGGGTCACTATGAGTAGGAATCGATTTGATGGCAATGGGTTTGGTTTCTGAACTGAAAATGACTGAACTTTTAATTCTTTCCCTTCCAAGCCAGGAAGGGCACGTTTCACGAGGATAAGGTAGGTCTCTGCACTTTCTCCTTCGGAGAATAGCAAAGAGAAGTGTCAGGGCACAACATGGTGGCAGCTGGGAGGTTGTGACATCGTGGATCCCGGTGCCACACCCATGGACTGAGCTACAATCTACCAAACCAAAACCAAACCTATTGCCACTGAGTCGTTTCTAACTCATAGCAACCCTATAAGACAGAGTAGAACTGTCCCATAGGGTTTCCAAGGAGCGCCTGGTGGATTCAAACTGCTGACCTTTTGGTTAGCAGCCGTAGCTCTTAACCACTGCACCACCACGGTTTCAGCAACTGATTCTGACTCATGGCGACCCCATGTATGTCAGAGTAGGACTTCCATTCATAGGATTTTCCGTGTTTGTGATTTTTTGGAAGGAGATCACCAGGCCTTTCTTCGGAGGCATCTCTGGGTGGGTTTGAACCACCAACCTTTCAGTTAGTAGCTGACCGCTTAACGGTTTGCACCACCCCGGGACCTTAGGGGCTACAGTTTAGGGGTTCTCAAATTAGGGAGCATCAGGCCACGCAGGTTGGGAAAATGCGCTCCCCCTTTCCAGAGCCTGTGGAGAGACACCATGCCAGCCACCAGTGGATGCCTCTGTCAAGGTCCCCCTCATTTCCAGGGGGTTGCATTCCAGGACATGACATTCCCACATCACAGCCACGTGTGCATGCTGCCCACTGGTCGGAAAACACTTGAGGGTCTCTCAGTACTAGCCTCCTAGCTCTGACATCTCCTAGTTAAAGGACACCCTTGATTACATGGCATTTATCTTTTCTCTGCCAAATGTCAAGCGGTGGTAGCTGCCACTGCTGTTTCTGGCACATCCACACCCAGGAAAAGAACTTCATCTTCACCCCTGCAATTTCATCTCAGGAACAGAGTAATTTCTCGAAATATTAGTGCTACTCCTTGAAGTATAGATTGTCTCACTGGGGAAGCGAGTCTCACAGCACAAGCCTTGGTTCTCCTGGAACCTCAGGAGCATTTGATGAATTGATAGGTTCCAGCGCATGTGCTGGTAGCTCCTTCAGCACTTAAATCCTGCCTCCTGCCTTCACAGCCGTGGAATGCTTTACAGTCTCGTTTTACACTTCCATACTTTCAATGCCCTTCTTCTGCAATCACTCAGTTATTTAACCCTTGTAATCCTTTCTGAGTTAGTCCTTGCTATGCCCCTCTGTTGATAAATACTTAGATGCACTGACCAACTAGAGAAGCCCTGGTGGTGCAGTGGTTAAGAGTTCGGCTGCTAAGTGAAAGGTTGACAGTTCGAATCCACCAGCTGCTCCTTGGAAACCCTATGGGGCAGTTCTCCTCTGTCCTATAGGGTCACTATGAGTCGGAATCGACTCTACAGCAATGGGTTTTGGTTTCTGGTGGGCCAGCTAGGTGGTGAGCTATGAATGATGAAAACAAATCCAACCAAACCTGTTGCCATAGAGTCAATTCCGACTCTTCACGACACTCCAGGTCAGAGTCAAACTGCCCCACAGGGTTTCCAAGGAGCAGCTGGTGGATTTGAACTGCTGATCTTTTAGTGAGCAGCTGAGCTCTTAACCACTGCACCACCAGGGCTCCATGAATGATAGACAGTAAAAAAAAAAAAACTATCCCAAACTATCCCATCTGGCCACATAACTTAGAAACTCACCAGAAACAACTGGTCCTTTATAGACTTTCTCTATAAATTTCTCATCAAAACTTTTATTCTTAAATCCCTTCAAGGACATGGATGAGTCAAGAGCAAATTGACAGTAAGCCATTGTAGGATTCTACTGTTCCATCATTAATTCTCCTGTGGTTTAAGCTTTGTGGTGGTGTTTTCTTTTCTTGGTTTTGGTTTTTTTTGGTTGTTTGTTTTCTTTTTATTCTTCTTTGGAATTTGGAATTATCGGTGCAGAAACAATACGGAGTAAAAGCTATGTTCATTTTAAAAAGTGACTTGGATTAATAATTAAGTCAGAAACCTTCTCCAACTCCCTTTTTATTCTCTAATCCCAACAAATCCTATGTGTAAAATAATTAGACTAATTATGCCTCAGTCTTACAACCACTTTGATTCATGAACTTGATTTGTTTCTTAATATCTTGAAAGTATCTTAGATAGCACTTTTTATAGGTTACATAGTATATGATTCAGTATATATTTCAATGTTGCATATTGAATGCTTTTTTCTTTGGCCTTTTCACTCCATGTCGGGCAAACATCAGTGGCTAATTGTGTAGAGTGAGTTTTCATGCACAATTTATCGCAGAAGCTGCAAGGCTACTCCCAAGGAAGTCAGCACTGAAGAAATGACACGGGTTGACAGAAACCTTCTCAAACAATCCAAAGAAGAGATTTCTTTTTTAAATGTTTCACTAAAAAATTGATTAATTGGATTAGCAGATAAAAGCTACTCTTCAAGGGAACTAGATAGCCTCATTTCGATTTTGTAAAAATGATCACCTTTATTTTCATTATCCTGTATCTGTGTGGTCTCTGTTTTTATTAGGAAGAAAAGAGGCACAAGGATAGACAAATCATAGAAGACGCTACAGAAGGAAGCAGGGCATTCGAGAATGGCTGAGCCCGGGGGCAAAGCTGTGATCTGTAAGGCACAGTGGTTCTCTCTGGTGGGGAGGAAAGGACAGGATAGGAGAGGGGCACATGGGTAGTTGCAAACTGCTGGTGATGTTCTTAGCTCTTAAGAAGGGTGGTGGCTTTGTACATAAATATATACATATTATGAGCAATTTGGAAAAGGAGAAAGAGAATGGTTGCACAACTTGAAGAACAGAATCAGTGTCACTGGATTTGTACCTGTAGCGATTGCTGAATTGGTGTCGTTCTGCTGTGTATATTCTCAATGACAACAACAAAACATAAAATAAATTAGTATACATATTATCGACTGTTTCTAGCTTTAATATTTGTTACACATATTTTCGCATTACCGAATATTAAATTCCAAATTATATCAGCTGTATTACAAACCATAGAAATTCAAGCACAGTTTTCTTCGTAGTATTTCTACTACTTTTTTTTTTTTTTTAATCTGGCATTATGAGGTGGAGGATTCTTAGGAATAAAGAATCTAGGGCAGGACTAAAACTTCCTAGTCTCATTGTGACTTGCTAACAGAAAATGTCAAGCAGCTAACATTTTTCATCTGCCTTACCAAGAAGGTCCTCTTGTATGGACCCTTCCATTCTGTGATTACTTCCACTAGCCTATCACAATACCGAAAATTTCACACATTGGAAATTGTTCTTTGGGGTTAGGGCATTTTTTTCTATCTGTTGCATACAACAGCTTCTGGGATGGGTGATACTGTAAACTGTTACTGCTCTCAAGATTCTCATCTGAATTCGTACAGCAGACTCTTTCTACATCGATAGTGAGCTGAAGACAAGACTCTGGGAATGGGACCTGCGATAGATATGCTTTTTTTTTTTTTCCCTGCAGGCAAGTGGGATATAGACTGTTAATAAATAAATCCAAACATGAGGCACTTTCCTGAGAGGCAACCCTGAATTATAGAACAGAGAGAAAAAATTGAAGTTGTCAAGGATTTCATTTTACTCGGATCCACAATCAACACCCATGGAAGCATCAGTCAAGAAATCAAATGACATACTGCATTGTGCAAATCTGCTGCAAAAGACCTTTCAGTGTTCAAAAGCGAAGATGTCACTTTGAAGATTAAAGTGCATCTGACCCCAGTCATAGTATTTTCGATCACCTCATATGCATGCGAGAGCTGGACAATGAATAAGGAAGACGGAAGAAGAATTGATGTCTTTGAATTATGGTGTTGGCAAAGAATATTGACTATACCATGGACTGCCAGAAGAACAAACAAGTCTGTCTTGGAAGAAGTACAGCCAGAGTGCTCTTTAGAAGCAAGGATGCTGAAACTTCATCTCATGTACTTTGGACAAGTAATCAGCAGGGACTAGTCCCTGGAGAAGGACAACATTCGTAGTAAAGTAGAAGGTCAGCAAAAAAGAGGAAGACCTCAACGAGATGGATTGACACAGTGGTTGAAGCAATAGGATCAAACATAGCAACGATTGTGAGGATGGCGCAGGACTAGGTAGTGTTTCATTCTGTTGTACATAGAGTCACTATGAGTGGGAACCGACTCAACGTCATCTAACAAAAACAACAACAACAACTGAATTATTCAATTGTCAAGTCAACAACATCCCTAGGATTTCTGGGATGCCAGATATCCTCAAAGAGTAGAAACCAGAGCTATGTTTTCTGGTTATTTTCCAGTTCCCAGCAGCATGCTACTAGCCTCCATTTGGTAGGCTCATTATTGAGGACAGATGGAAGCAAAATCATCTAAGCACATGAGACACTAACAGTGGGCAACTACAAATGAGGTGCTCAACCAACTAGTTTCAATGGAACCCTAAAACTTTTCCTTATCTGGGCTGAGGACAAGACATATTCAGGCAACAGAGGAGAGTGAAGATGGTAGGAGTAGTCTTTTCTAGAGAAAAGGCTTTGGAGCTGCCTCACTATGTTAGAAACCATTATGGAACTGTGCAACCTCTCCTCATAGTAAGACAAGGCTTAGGGATGCGACCTAGGCTGGGGTGCTCGAGAGCCAGGGCCAGGAATGACCAGGGCTAATTCTTAACTTTGGAGGAGGAGTAAGAGGGAACTAGGTTACCATCCTAAACAGGATTGGCTTTAGTGAGACCATCTGTATCAGTTGAGATCCCAGAGGGAAACAAAATTCAATGCAGATGATACAAGAAACCTTAGTGAAAGGAATATTCATTGTTAGCTGCCATAGAGTCAGCCCTGACTCATGGGACCCCATGCACGGCAGAACACTGCCCTGTCCTCAGCTATACTTATGATTGGTTACGGATTGAACCACTGTGATCCATAGGGTTTTCACTGGCTGATTTTCAGAAGTAGATCTCCAGGCCTTTCTTCCTAGTCCATCTTAGTCTGGAAGCTCAGCTGAAATCTGTTCAACATCACAGCAACAAGAAAGTCCCCACTGACAGATGGGTGGGGGCTGTGCATAAAGTGCATTGTCCAGGAATCAAACTGGCATCTCCCTCATGGAAGGCAAGAATTCTACCACTGAGCCACTAACGGCCGATAGACCTCTCGGCACAACTGAAAGAGAAAGGATGTTGAAGCGCTGAGAGACTAGCAGCAGTAGGAAGCCATCACCACCACAGGCTTAAAGGAGCAAGAGGAAGAAATATGCTCTGGAAGCTCAGTGGAACTGAAGCCTCCCTGATCAGAGCTGTAGTGGTGAAGGGATGCAGCCATTGCTACAAACACAACCCAAAGCAAGGTACTCAACCCGTCTTAGTCATCTAGTGCTGCTGTAACAGAAATACCACAAGTGGATGGCTTTAACAAAGAGGAATTTATTCTCTCACAATCTAGGAAGCTAGAAGTCCAAATTCAGGGTGCCAGCTCCAGGAGAAGGCCTTCTCTCTCTGCGGCTCTGGGGGAAGGTCCTTGTCATCAGCCTTCCCCTGGTTGAGGAGCTTCTCAGCACAGGGACCCCAGGTCCAAAGGGTGTGCTATTCTTCTGGCTCTTGTTTCTTGGTAGTATGATGTTCCCTGGTCTCTCTGCTTCCTTCTTTCTTTTATACCTCCAAAAAGATTGATTTAAGACACAACTTAATCTTGTAGATTGAGTCCTGCTTCATTAATGTAACTGTCTCTAATCCTGTCTCATTATCATAGAGGTAGGATTTACAGCACATAGAAAAATCACATCGGATGACAAAATAGTGGACAATCACACAATACTGGGAATCGTGGCCTAGCCGAGTTGACCCAGACTTTTGGGGGACACAGTTCAACCCATGACACAACCCCAACCTCTCTCTCTGGTCTTGCCTGTCCACTTCCAGCGTGTGCTTCCCTTTGACTGAACCCAACCAGCCAACAAGGTAGCCTAGGTGAGGTCAGCCCCCTGGGATCCAGAGAAGGATGAAAAAAGAGAATAGAACTGAGGTAGGGGGGATGAGAGGTCAAATGGAGAATAACCAGCAAACTATCTAAAATGTCAAGCCAACAGATGTGAAAAATGTTAAATCATCAGGGGTGAGTAGAGAAAAGGAGCAGACTTTAAAGCACTAGGTCAATAACTGCTAAAACAGCAGAGAGAAGGGACCTGGAGGGAGTCCCCAAGGAACCCTGCACATCAGTAGGAAGAAAGCTGTTGTGGGAGGGTGGGCAACTGGCCACTGACCAGACCAAATAACATCAGCCATTACTGCCAGGGACCATCTACACTCCAGCCTTACTGACTTTCCTTCAGATTCCCAAAGGGGACCTTTCACGTGTTATTTCCTCTGCCTAGATATACTCCAACCCTCTCACTCATCTTTCAAACTCAACTCAGCCCTTCAGGACATCCTGGACCTCCATGATAAGATCATCTTCACCCTATCACATACTCTTACAGAACCATGCACCTTCCCTTTGAAGTCCCCAGGTGGCACAAATCATTAAGCTTTCTGTTACGAACCGAAAGGTTGGTGGTTCAAATCCACCCAGAGGTGCCTTGAAAGAAAGTCCTGGTGATCTATTTCCAAAAGATCACTGCCGTTAAAAACTCTGTGGGAAACAGTTCTACTTTTGAAACACATGGGGTCACCGTGAGTCAGAATCAACTTGATGGCCACTGGTTTTTGATCTTCCCTTCAAAGCACTTGTCGAATTTGTAATTTTATATTTAGTTGCATGATTCTTTGGTTAATGACTGTCGTCCGCCCCTTATTATAAGCTCTAAGACAACAAGAATCATGTCTATTTTTGCTCACCATTGCATTCCCATGGTGCAGTGGTTACAGTGATCACCTGCTAACCAGAAGGTCGGCAGTTCAAAACTACCAGCTGCTCCACAGGAGAGAGATATGGCAGTCTGCTTCTGTGGAGCTTTTACAGCCTTGGAAACCTTATGGGGTTGCTCTGAGTCAGAATCGACTTGATGGCAGTGGGGTTTTCTTTCTTTTTTTTTTTTTTGCATTCCCAGTGCTCAGTAAGTAGCAGGAACTCAACAGACATTTGTTGGGCAAATAAATAAAAAAACCATGGA
>JASCZL010000193.1:0-67924 GCA_030035585.1 Dugong dugon | reverse complement strand
AGTGAAATAAGTCAATCACAAAAGGACAAATATTGTATGAGTCCTCTACGGTAAAAACCCATGAAAAAGTATACACACAAAAAGTAACAATCTTTGTTGGTTACCAGGGAAGAGAGGGGTGGTGGTGGGAGGATGCTAAATAGGCAATAGACAAGCGGTATCTTCAGTGAAGGCTGAGACAGTACACTATACTGGGGAAACCAGCACAACTTGTACAAGGAAAGTTCATGGAAGCTCCATAGATGCATCCAAACTCTGAGGGACTGAATTGCTGGGTGCAGGGCTATGGGGACCATGGTCTCGGGGAAAGTCTAGCTCAATTGGCATAACACAGTGTATAAGGACAATGTTCTACATTCTACCTTGGTGAGTAGCGTCTAGGGTCATAAAAGCCTGTGAGCAGACATCTATGATACTCCACTGTTCTCATCCCTTAGGGAACAAGGGAGAATGAAGAGGACAGGATACAAGGAAAAGATTAGTCCGAAGGACTAAGGCACCACACAGCTACCAAGGTCTCCACCAGACTGAGTCCAGGGCAGCTAGATGTTTCCTGGCTACCACCAATGACTGCTCATACCCGGATCAAAACAAAGGGTTCTGGACAGAGCTGGACAAGGATGTAGAACAAAATTATGACACACACAAAAAAGACTAGATTTACTGGCCTAAAGGAGACTGGAGAAACTCTGAGCATATGGCCCCCAGACACCCGTTTAGCTCACTGGTGAAGTCACTTCCAAGGTTCACCATGCAGCTGGGGGTTGGACAGCCCAATAAAACAAAACGGGACTAATGAGGCACAGCAGTCCAGGGACAAGGGCTAGAAGGCAGAAGGGGACAGGAAAGCTGGTGATAGGGAACCCGAGGTTGAGTAATGACAGTTTTGATGTGTTGTGAGGTTGGTAACCCTTATCATAGGGCAACATGTGTACTAACTGTTTAATGAGAAACTATTTTCTTCTGTAAACCTTCATCTCATGTGAGACTGGCAGCACAACTGGAGGAGCGTAGTCGATGTCACTGAACTGTGCATGTAGAAATTCTTGAAATGCTATATCTTTTGCTATGTATATTTTTTTAAAAAAACCAAAGTTCGAAAAGGGAGAGGGTTGACATGCCGTGGCGTAGTTAACCAATGTCATAAAACAATGTGTACTACTGTCTAATGGGAAACTATTTGTTCTGTAAACCTTCACCTGAAGTACAATTTAAAAAAAAAAGTATTTTTCTCTCAGCCTGAAAAAAGGAAAAAAGTTTAAACTTTACCCTATATAAAAACAATTCTTTCATTTAAGCTGATTTTTTCTGCAGGCTGGTAACTGTGTAAACATCATATGCATTCCTAGCTGGTGATTCTGAGGTATCGTCTTAAGCAGTTCTCTGAAATGAATTAGAAAATATAAAAATAAACTTGCTATCAGGAGGCACTCTACAGTCTTTGGTTACACTGTTCCCTTTGTTCTCAGGAAACATGTTGAGATCCTCCAGTCAGCTTGGGCCTTAGTCTACCCTGAGGGCACTAGGCAAAAATGAGAGAAGAAAATAAATACCTCGTCCTAGGGTGATTCTAAATTCAGATAAAAGCTAAGCTTCTGGGGTGAAGCCCAGTCACTGGTATAATTTTTGAAATCTCCCCAGTCGATTCTATGGTGTATTAACTAAGACTGGGAATTTCTACAAGGAATTTCAGATGGAATAACAAGACAGCTCTTGTTTAAGTGGTTAACAGATGACAGCATGCTTTTGAAATGCACTGATGGGGTACTTTTCCTGATTGTGCTTCTTTAAACCCTGAGTATTTGAGTGATTCTGATGTACTGCACCTCCTTTCACTCTCTCCTCCTGTTCAAGGGAACTTAGCTTCTGGTTCTTCAGTAATTCCTTGTTGCACTTAATTCAGTTTTCATTATTTGAGCACAAAAAATATTAATGCAGAGTGTTGATGGCCTTTGCTCAAGTTTCTCAACCTCTAATTGAAAATGTCAAACGTCACCGGACAGCACTTGACCTACTCCTGCACCACATCCATCCCATAAAGCACCAGTCAGTCCCTCCACATATTTCTTGTAACCAACTTGGGTCCTGGCAGGGATCACCATACATTTCAAACATTTCATGCATACAGGCTGCAGCTCTGTCATAGGATGAAGCAAGGGAGGCATCTGTCATTGTGGTGCATAGATCATCAATAGTAATTCAGATGCTGGCATCCCCTGTAAAAGAAGATTTCAGCTATCCTTAAAATTATGTTTATATTTATATACCAATAAAAATGAGCAAAGTACTGATACATGCAACAACCTACGGCCCCATGAAGTCTGTTTTTGCTTTCCTGCTTTACCTCTCCCCCCACTGACTTCCTGGCAGCTTTGAACAATGGCCCAGCCTCCCCTTGCCAGCCTGCTACCTTGCATCTGGTCCAAGTGTTCCTGCGTCCCCTGTGACCGAATGGAGACATCACCAAAGAATTGAGGTGTCCCAAGGCTGGTTGGCAGCCATCCATCGCATGGACTGGTCGTGGCCAGGGCTTCCCGTTTTCTATTCAAGGTGGTCCATAGAGGGTGCCCCAGCCCAACCACAGCCCCAAATGGGGCCAGGATAATCAGAGGCACACCATCTGAGAATTTTTCAAAGTTGCCATATATGTGAAATGTCAGATAAGTAGATGGTCAATACGGGAGGAGTAGATGTACTCTCAATAAGCTCTAAATGTCTCTGTGCTTTCTGTAGTGTAGATTACCTGAGTGATGATTAGATGAGTTAGTTCCTATAAATTGGTCAACATGGAGCCTGGCACAAAAAAAAATTTAATTATAAAATTAAAAGAATATTATCATCATTGAAACATATTTGCCTTCCTTCCTTAAGGTTTTGCAGAAGTATGATTTTTATTTGGATTATTTTACAGTTTGGCCTTTAGTTTTCATGTCTTAGCCTTCTGTAATATTTTAAACTGTTTCCATTAAAGGAAAAGTGAAAAGGAATCTTACAGGAAAAGATAACCTTTTATTATTTTAGGCATTCAGTCCTATTATGAAACAATATCATGACATGATGCCATTCTTAAAATACAAGTACTTATGTAGTATATAGATTCATTTTACATTAGCAGATGCATAGAAAAAAAATCTATTAAAAGAATAGTTACCAAATTGTTAACAATGATTATCTCTAGGATTGG
Organism: Dugong dugon; assembly: GCA_030035585.1. Taxonomy (NCBI): domain Eukaryota; kingdom Metazoa; phylum Chordata; class Mammalia; order Sirenia; family Dugongidae; genus Dugong; species Dugong dugon. The sequence goes on along the minus strand of JASCZL010000193.1, from coordinate 64,740 downwards.
GATTAGAGTTAACCAGTTGCCATCCAGCCGATTCCAACTCATGCAACCCCATGTATGCAGAGTAGAACTGAACTCCATAGAGTTTTGAAGGTCTTGCCCTTTCAGAAGCAGATAACCAGGACTTTCTTTAGAGGTACCTATCAGTGTGTTTGAACTACCAACATTTCAATTAGCAGCTGAGTGCTCAACCATCGCAAAACCAAAGCTTCAAGTAGTAATAATGCAGAAATTGTTGTGAAAAACTGAAAGTGCTGTCTTGCATAGAGCCCCTTATACCATCCTATAGCCCATTAAGGCTTGTTCCCCACCTGGCCAGCCTAGAACACTCAGATTATGCATTCTGACCCAGATCCTATTTCTATCACAAAGGACTTTGTGTTTGGAACCAGTCTGCAGTCATTCATCCTTGATGTCTCTCCATGGACTTGGCTCATTCCTTTGGCTCTCTCTATGACTTTCCACCCTAGCTTCCGCCTGATGATGAGAACCCAACCAATCCACTCTAAAGGGAATAGCTTTTCTGGAAATGTGGATAACTTCACAGGGAATAAGAAAGATTGAAACTGGATAATCTGCAGCATTTATTCCTCATGTAAATGCTTAAAGCCTGGAGAATGTCTGGTATGAACTAAAACCACTTCCTCTTGTCCAAAGCACAAGCTGGGCATGGTGATATCATTTAGATGATAGAAATAATATCATACAAGATGAAAGAGCACACGACAGTGCCTGTTATCGTTTTTGGACACCCAGATTATATGCAAATGTCATCAATAAGCATTAGTGCTAAAGGCAAAGAGAGAACAATAAGAGCAATGTGAGGACTTAATCATTAATCTCCCAAAATAATATATAATAATGGGAAAGAATGGGATTCCCCGCTACAGGTTAAGCTTTCTGGCAGGGAGAGGAGGCCCAAAGTAGCAGGAGTCCTCCAAAGCCTGTGAAATCTTCTTTATTCTGGACAGTCTGCCCACAGGAGCAGATGCCCCAGACAAAAGGCAAGTTTACTAACAACCTGGGCCCCCTCCTGAAACCCACCCTACAGTAGACGTAGCACTGATCAAAGTTCAAGACACAGTGAGCAAGAAAATCTTACCAATCAGCATTTTGAGAAAATTCAAAGGTCAGATCCCAAATGTTCAGCAATTATTTGTGGTGAGGAGATCTTTTGCATCTATGTTTTTATAAACCTTTTCTAGGTCACAAACTATGTGAAAACACAGAGCAATTAGGGTTAAGCTGACAGAAGCAAAGGGCTGTCTGGAACACCAGGAACTGGAATTGGTAAGGATGGAGAAGGAGCATGGCTTTGCTGATACCATAATGTTGATGTTTTCACCATAGGAGATGTGAGAGAGCTTTGTTGAAAAAATATATATTTTTAAGACTAGAACGTTTTTTCATCTGTTAATTAGGCACGGGAGCATTTCTAAATATGTCTTTGGAATATAAAATCAAAACACAGCATGTTCTAGGTCAGGATACCTTCAGGTTGTTGATACCAGGCATAGAGGCCTAATGCTAGGCTTTGGGGAAATATTTTTAGCAAATCTTTGAATATTGAGAGAAAAATACCTTATACCAAATTGAAACAAACAAACAAGTAAAAAAGTCAGAATTAAAGGCCATGAACCTTTAAAATAAATCTTATCCTGACACAAAAAGCAAGAACAGCAAGAGAAAAAACAGATGAACTGAACTCCATCAAATTTAAAACTTGTGTATCAAGATACAGAATAAAGAAAGTGAAAAGACAACCTACATAGAGAATCTTTACTATGTTCATCATGATGTTGTTTATTTGTCTAGTTGTGAGGATTTTCTTTTCTTTATATTGACATGTAATTTGTACTGAAGGTTGTAGTCTTTGATCTTGTGTAAGTGCTTCAAGTCTTCTTCACTTTCAGCAAGCTAGGTTGTGTCACCTGCATATTGCAGTTTGATAATGAGTCTTCCTCCAATACTGATGCCGTGTTCTCTTCCTATAGTCCATCTTCTCAATTTATTTGCTCAGCATACAGATTGAATAAGTATGGTGAAAGGATACAACCCTGACACACAACTTTCATGATCTTAATCCATGTAGTATCTCTGTTTTGTTTGAACAGTGGCCTCTTTGTCTATGTACAGATGCCACATGAGGTCTGCATAAATAAAGCATATTGTTAAAATTAATTTAATCTTTTTCTTTACTGTTTTTTTCTTCCCCCAATGGCTGATTTTTTTTTTTTATTGTACTTCAGGTGAAGGCTTACAGAACAAATAGTTTCTCATGAAACAGTAGTACACATATGTTTTATGACATTGGTTAGCAACCCCACAACATGTCAACCCTCTAAATTCTCAAACTTCTTTTTCTTTTTTGGTGAAAATACACATAGTCAAAGGTACACTATTTCAAAAATTTCTACATGCACAGTTCAAGGACATTGACTACGCTCTTCCAATTGTTATTCTCACTTAAGATGAAGGCTTACAGAACAAAATAGATTCTCATTTAACAGTTAGTACAAATGTTGCCCTATGTCAAAGGTTAACAATCTCACAACATGTCAACAATATCCTGACTCAGCCTGGGGTTCCCTATCACCAGCTTCCTTGTCCCCTTCTGCCTTCTGTCCCTTATCACTGGACTACTGCACCTCATTAGTCTCATTTGTTTTTTTGGGGCTGTCCACTCCCAGGCTGAACGGCGAACCTTGGAGATAACCTCAACACTGAGCTAAAAGGGTACCTGGGGGCCATACTCTTGGGGTTTCTCCAGTCTCCTTTAGGCCACTAAATCTGGTCTGTTTTTTTGGTGAGTTAGATTTATGTTCTACATTCTTCTCCAGCTCTGTCCAGAACCCTCTGTTGTGATCCTGGTCAGAGCAGTCAGTGGTGGTAGCCGGGCACAATCTACCTTTACTGGGTACTGGACTCCATCCGGTGGAGGCCTTGGTAGCTGTGGACAATTAGTCTTTCAGACTAATCTTGTCCTTGTATCCTGTTCTCTTCATTCTCTCTTGTCCGGAAGTGATGAGACCAGTGGAGTATCTTAGGTGGCCACTCACAGGCTTTTAAGACCCCAGACACTACTCACCAAGGTAGAATGTAGAGCATTGTCTTTACAATCTGTGTTATGCCAACTGAGCTAGGTGTTCCCCAAGACCATGGTCCCCACAGCTCTCTGTCCAGCAATTCAGTCCCTCAGGGAGTTTGGATGTGTCTCTGGGGCTTCCATGACCTTTACTTGTACAAGTTATGCTAGTTTCCCCAGTATTGTGTACTGTCTCACCCTTCACCCAAGATACCACTTATCTATTGCCTATTTAGTATTTCCCCCCCGACCCCTCCCATACCTGGTAACCAACAATGATTGTTACATTTTGTGTGTGAACTTTTTCATGGGTTTTTACAGTAGAGGTCTCATACAATATTTGTCCTTTTGTGATTGACTTATTTCACTTGGCATAATGTCCTCCAGTTTTATCCATGTTATGAGATGCTTCACAGATTCATTGTTGTTCTTTCTGGTTGCATAGTACTCCATTGTGTGTATGTACCGTAGTTTGTTTATCCATTCTTCTGTTGATGGGCATCTAGGTTGTTTCCATCATTTTGCTATTGTGAATAATGCTGCCATGAACATAGGTGTGCATATGTCTATTCAAGTGAAATCTGTTATTTCTCCAGGATAGATTCCTAGGAGTGGGATTGCTGGATCAATGGTATGTCTATTTCTAGCTTTCTGAGGAAGCGCCATATCATTTTCCAAAATGGTTGTATCATTTTGCATTCACACAAGCAGTGCATAAGAGTTCTGATCTCCCCGCAGTCCCTCCAACATTTGTTATTTCCAGTGTTTTAGATTCGTGCCAGTAATGCCGGGGAGAGATGGTGCCATGGATTGAATTGTGTCCCCCAAAAAATGTGTGTAGCAACTTGGCTAGGTCATTATTCCCAGTATGATATGTATGATTGTGTTATCTGATGTGATTTCCTTATGTGTTGTAAATTTCCACTATGATGAGATTATATGTGATCTCCTCTCGTGTTGTAAATTCTATCACTGTAATGAGGTTATACTGATGAGGTTGACGAGATCATTGTCTTACTGCAATCCCTTTTGAGATATAAAAGAGAAAAGTGAGCAGAGACACACGGGAGCCTCATACCACAAAGAAAGTAGTGCTGGGAGCAGAGCCCGTCCTTTGGACCTGAGTTTCCCGTGCAGAGAAGCTCCCAGACCACAGGAAGACTGATGACATGGACCTTCTTGAAGAGCCAACAGAGAAAGCATTCCCCTGGAGCTGACACCCTGAATTTGGACTTCTAGCCTACTGGACAGTGAAGACAATAAATTTCTCTCTTTTAAAACCATCCACTAGTGGTATTTCTGTTGGAGCAGCACTAGATGACTGAGACAGATTTTATCTCACTGTGGGTTTAATTTCCATTCCTTTAATGGCTGGTGATCAAGAGCATTTCCTCATGTGTCTGTTGGCCATTTGAATGTCTTCTTTGGTGAAGTGTCTGTTCATTTCCTTTGCCCATATTTTAATTGGATTATTTTCCTTTTTGTTGTAGAGGTGTTGGATTTTCTTGTAGATTATAGGGATTAGACCGTTGTCTGAATTATACTGTCCAAAATTTTTTCCCAGTCTGTAGGTTCTCTCTTTACTCTTTTGGTGAAATCTTTTGCAGAGCATACGTATTTGATTTTTAGAAGATCCCCGTTATCTAGCTTATCTATTGGGGTTTATGCGTTGATGGTTATAGTTTGTATCCTGTAAATGCCATGTATTAAGGCCTGAAGTGTTGGTCCTAATTTTTCTTCTATGAACTTTATAGTATAAGGCTTTATATTCAGGTCTTTGATCCATTTTGAAGTAGTTTTTGTATACAGCGTGAGGTATGGTTCCTCTTTCATTTTTTTTGCAGCTGGATATCCAGTTATGCCAGCACCATTTGTTAAAAAGACTGTCTTTTCCCCTTTTGACGGACTTTGGGCCCTTGTCGAAGATCAGGTGACCCCGGGTGGATGGACTTACATATGTGTTCTCAACTCTGTTCCATTGATCAATGTATCTGTGGTTGTACCAGTGCCAGGCTCTTTTGACTACTGTAGCTGTATAGGAGGTTCTGAAGTCAGGTAGTGTGTGCGTCCTCCAACTTTATTCTTCTTCTTCAGTAGTGCTTTACTTATTCGGGGCTTCTTCCCTTTCCATATAATGATTAGTTTTTCCATCTCTTTGAAGAATGTTGTTGGTATTTGGATTGGGATTGCATTGTAGTTGTAAATTGCTTTCAGTAGAATTGTAATTTTCACAATGTTGAGTTTGCCTATGCATGAGCATGGTATGTTTTTCCATTTATGTAGATCCCTTTGGGTTTCATGCAGTAGTGTTTTGTAGTTTTCTTTGTATACGTCTTTTACATCCCTGGTCAGATTTATTCCTAAGTATTTTATCTCTTTAGGGGCTATTGAAAATGTATTGATTTCCTGATTTCCTTTTCATCGTTCTCCTTACTGGTGTATAGGGATCCAACTGATTTTTGAATGTTTATCGTGTATCCTGCTACTCTGCTGAATCGTTCTATTAGTTCCAGTAGATTTCTCATGGAGTCTTTAGGGTTTTCCATGTATAGTATCGTATCATCTGCAAACAGGGACGGTTTAACTTCTTCATTACCAATTTGGATGCCCTTTATTTCTTTTTCTTGCCTTATAGCTCTAGCTAGAACTTCCAGCCAAATGTTAAATAGGAGTGGTGATAAAGGGCATCCTTGTCTAGTTCCTGTTTTCACAGGGAATGTTTTCAACCTCTCTCCATTAAGAATGACGTTGGCCATTTGTTTTGCATAGATGCCCTTTATTATGTTGAGCAATTTCCCTTCTATACCAATTTTATTGAGAGTTTTTATCAGGAATGGCTGTTGGACTTTGTCAAATGCCTTTTCTGAGTCAGTTGAGATGATCATGTGACTCTTTTCTTTCCTTTCATTTATGTGGTGGATTACATTGATTGATTTTTTAATGTTGAACCATCCTTGCATACCTGGTATGAATCCTACTGGGTTGTGGTGTATTACTTTTTTTGAGATGAAGCTGAATTCTATTGGCTAGAATTTTGTTAAGAATTTTTGCATCTATATTCATGAGACATATTGGTATGTAATTTTCTTTTTTTGTGACGTCTTTGCCTGGTTTTGGTATCAGCGTTATGCTGGTTTCACAGAACGAATTTGGAAGTTTTGCTTCCTCTTCTATTCTCTGAAATTGCGTGAGTAGTACTGGTACAAGCTCTTCTGTAAATGTTTTGTAGAATTCTCCAGTGAAGCCATCTGGGCCACGGATTTTTTTGGTTGGCAGTTTTCTTATTCCCTTTTCAGTCTCTTCTCTTGTTATGGGTCTGTTCAGGTTTTCAAAGTCACTTTGTTCTAGGTTGGGTAGGCCGTGTGTTTCTACAAATTCATCCATTTCCTCTAGGTTTTCAAATTTGTTGGAGTATAGTTTTTTATAATATTCTGTTATAATCCATTTTATTTCAGTTGGGTCTGTTGTAATGTCCCCCATTTCATTTCTTATTTGCGTTATTTGTGTCTTCTCCTGTTTTTCTTTTGTCAGTCTGGCCAGTGGTTTGTTGATTTTGTTGATTCTTTCAAAGAACCAACTTTTGGTTTTGTTGATTCTTTCTATTGTTTTTCTGTTCTCTATTTCATTTACTTCTGTTCTGGTCTTTACTATTTCCTTTCTTCTGGTGGTTGTGGGCTTTTTTTGCTGTTCTCTTTCTATTTGTTTGAGTTGTGTAGTGAATGTTTTGATTTTGTCCCTGTCTTCTTTTTTGGTATGTGCATCTATTGGTATAAATTGTCATCTGAGGACTGCCTTTGCTGTGTCCCAAAGGTTTGGGTATGATGTGTTTTCATTCTCATTTGATTCTAGGAATTTTTTTTTATTCCATCTCTGATTTCTTCTATTACCCACCGATGTGTAAGCAGGGTATTATTCAGTTTCCATGTAATTGATTTTTTTCCTTGCTCTTTCTGCTGTTAATTTCTACCTTGATGGCGTTGTGGTCAGAGAAGATACTTTGAATCATCTCAGCGTTTTGGATCTTGTTGAGGATTGCTCTGTGGCCTAATATTTGGTCTATTTGGGAAAACGTTCCATATGGATTCGAAAAGAATGTGTATTTTGCAGCGGATATATATATACGTCTATGAGGTCCCGTTGGCTGATTGTGCCCTTTAGGTCTTCTGTATCTTTGCTGAGTTTCTTCTTAGTTGTTCTGTCCTTTACTGAAAGTGGTGTGTTTAAGTCTTCTACTATTATTTTGGAACTTTCAATTTACCTTTTCAGTGTTGTTAGAGTTTGTTTTATGTATTTTGGAGCTCTGTAATTGGGTGCGTTGATGTTTATTATGCTTATATCTTCAAGACGGATCATCCCCTTCATCATTATATAGTGTCCTTCTTTGTCTTTTATAGTAAATTTCGTTTTAAAATCTATCTTATCTGAGATTAGAATTGCCACTCCTGCTCTTTTTTGGTAGTGTTTAGATTGATATATATATATTTTTTTACAATCTTTGACTTTTAATAAATTCATTTTGTTTGTAAGGTGTGTCTCTTGTAGACAGCACATTGATGAACCCTGTGTTCTTATCCACTGTATCACTCTCCGTCTCTTTATGGGTGCATTGAGTCCATTTACATTCAGTGTAATTATTGATAGATGTGAGTTTCTTACTATCATTTTGTAGTGCTTTTTTTGTCGTGCTGAAGTTTTCTTTGTTCTTCTTACCCTCTTGTGCTGAGTTACTTTGGTTTGTGGATTTTCTTTTTCATTTCTTTCGGTTTTGTAGGTTTTGTTTTTCCTGAGACTTTTTGTTTTTCCTCTTTTTTTTATGCGTAGGCTTGTTAACTTTCTTTGTGGTTACCAGGAATTTTACCCTTATCTTTCTAAGTTTGAAGCAGTCTACCATTACTTGGTATTGCCTTGCCTGCCTCTCCATTAGAAGTTTCTATACCTATGCCGTTCAGTCCCTCTTTTATTGTTTTGATGTCGTTTTCATTTACTGATTAACTGCTCTGATTACCTGTTGTATTTCTGTTGGTTTTGGATAGTCCTCAAGAGTTCATTTCCTAGATTGGTATCTGGCTGGTACCTTCCTGCGTCCTAAGATCTGCCTGTGAACTGAAGCAGTTTGTCCTTAGATCGAAGAACTCCCTTTATTAATTCTTGTAAGTTTGGTTTGACTTTTACATATTCCCTTAATTTGTGCTTATCTGGAAATGACCTAATTTCACCATCAAATCTGAACGAGAGTTTTGCAGGATATATTATTCTTGGCTGACAATTCTTTTCTTTCAAGATTTTATATATGTCATCCCATTGCCTTCTTGCCTGCATGGATTCTGTCGAACAATCTGAGCTCAGTCTTATTGTTTCTCCTCTGCACGTGACTTCTTGTTTTTTCTTGAGCTGCTCTCAGGATTCTTTGTTTGTCTTTGTGTGTGGTGAGTGTGATTATGATATGCCTTGGTGATTTTCTTTTAGGGTCTGTCCTATATGGGGTTCATTGAGCTTCTTGGATGGCCAGCTTTTCGTCTTTCATGATATTGGGGAAGTTTTTTGTCAGACGTTCTTCAATGATTCTCTCTGTGTTTTCTGTTTTCTCCCCCATTCTTGAATTCCAATCACTTGCAAAGTTTTGCTTTTGATTGTATCCCACATAACTCTCACTGTCTCTTCATTTTTCTGTATTCTTTTTTCTGAGTTTTCCTCAGAGTTGTAGCCAAGTATTTGTCTTCAATTCCACTGATCCTGTCTTCCACAGTTTCAAATCTGCTTCTGAGCCCTTCTATGACACCGTCCATATCTGAAATCTTGTTGTTTATCTTTTGGATTTCTAATTGTTGTCTTTGTATAATTTCTAGTTGTGAATTTATTTTGGCATTTTGTTCCTGCATTATTTTCCTGAATTCTTCCAACTTTTTATCTATATTTTCTAAGATTTTGTGTATTTTTTCCTCATGTTTGTCAGCTTTTTGCCTCAGCTCTTGGATAATTCTGTGTATTAGAGATTTGAATTCCCTATCAGGTAGTTGTAGTGAATTTCCTTCCTCTGGAGAGTCATCTTTGGTTTTATTTTGGATGCCTACTGGAACCATCCGGTCCTGTTTTTGTAAATGTTTTGATATTGTCTGCTATCTTCGGGGCATTCAGTAGTTATTTTTCTCGTTTATTGATTGTAGATTTGTTTGTTTTGTCCCTTTTTTAAAAAAAAATTTACTATGTCTGAGCAGGCAGACTGTGTGTTCTTTGTTGTTTGCTTGTCTGTGCCCTCAGTACTTTTCACCTCCTTTTCCAAGTGGCAGGGTCAGTCACTTAGATACGGTATGGCGGTGCAGGTCTAGATGAAGAGCGCTTATTGGGATGGGTTGTTTGTGGCACTTACTACAGCCACCAGTGTTGGTCGGTAATCAGTGCAGGGCAGGTTTTTCTACACCGTGCCTGTGCTGCTTGGTGGTGTGATGTAAAGCGCCCTTGCAGGTAGGTAGAATGCAGTGGGTATATTGTTATGTGTGGAGCTAAGATGGATGTGGGAGAGAGGAGAGAGGAACAGGAGCCAAAAACATACAAACAAACAAAAAAGAATGCTATGGGAGCTTGCCGTTGGAGTGGAGAGGTGAGAGACTATGAAAGGGAGAAAAACAGAAAGGGGAAGAGGAAGAAAATAAAAGAATAGAATGAATAAATAAAAATCAGAAAGGTTAAAGAACCACAAAGTTCCCAGGGTTCCCACCGGTGCAGCTATGAGGTCTGGGGATGTTGCTCTCAGGTGTTGCAGTACAACCTGGCTAGAAGGCGTAGAGGTATACAGTGCCAGTTATTCAGGAAACAGAAAGAGAAGGAAGATATAGAGAGAAGAGAAACTAAGCAATGAAGAAAGACAAAAATGGAAAAGAGGGAAAAGAAAACAAAACAGATTAAAAAAAAAAAAGAACAAGAAATGCCCCCCAAAAAGCAGAAAAAAAAAAGTAACCAACAAGAAAAGAAATGCACTCAGGGATCCCTCTGCACGTCTGTGCAAGCCGAGGGGAAAGTGTCCTTGCCATGTAGTACCGCCTGGTGAGAAAGGGCTCCCAGCTCAAGAAAAGGAAAGAAAACAAACAGTTCAAAACAAACAAAGGAAAAAAAGCTCTGGGATCCCACCAGCGTGGCAGCCCAGACCAGGAAGCAGCTCCACACTTGAACGGAGCTCCACAGCCCCTCAGGAAGAAGGAAAGATGGTGCACGGAGCCAGGTATTTGAGCCAAAGGAGGCAGAGGTGGTGGGAGGTAAGGAAGAATTCAAAAGAAGTGAAAAAAAAAAAAAAAAAAAAAAAGCAACAATAGCAGCCAACAAATGGCACTCAGAGCCAGCTAGTGCACACTGGTGTTTCTCGGACAAAAGACTGTGTCCGTGGGAAGTAGAGCGGGCTGAGTGTGGGTGAAGAAGTGTAGGGAGTGGAAAAGCATATATCACAAATTACCAGACCTCTGCAGCCCCTCAGGAAGAAGCAAAGATGGTGCACGTACCCAGGTATTTGAGCAAAAAGAGGGAGAGGTGGTAAGAAGGTAAGGAAGAAATCAAAAGAAGTGGAAAAAAGCAACACCAGCACCCAACAAATGGCACTCAGAGAACTGGCCTGTTTGGGTGTGTGGAATCTAACCAGCTGGTGTTTCCCGGTCAAGAGATTGTGGCCACGGGAAGCAGAAGAAGATGAGTAGGTGGAAAGAAGTGTGGGAGGTGGGAAAGAGTATATTGCAAATTACTGGTTGTTTTGTCTCCTGTGAGGCTGATTTCTTGTACCCTCTGTTTGCTGGTCTCCGATACGAATCCAAGATGGCATATCCATGCTGCGTTAGCTGGTAGTGATCTCTGCATGAATCTCTCCTCACTCTCTGTTCTCTGTCCTTTTTCTCACTCCATTTTGTGCTTGGCTGAGTTCTTTATCTCTTCATTTGATGTTTAAGGGTTTCAGGATTGTTGTATTCTCTATTTGGCTTAGTTTTTCAGATCTTTGCTGTGGAGGGACAAAGTGGTGCTTCTGCCTACAGCGCCATTTTGCAGGAACTCCTCTTTACTTTTTTTGATGTGGCTACTAGAATATTTTTAACTACATATGTGACTTGTATTTTATTTGTATTGGATCATATTGCTGTAGAACAATTGCTGTGAAATTGTAATATGCTTCTTATTATGCAACTTCCTAATTTTATCAAACATACTCCAAGAGAGTCCATAACATATTTTCATATTAGGTCTAGGGTTAGACCCAAAGACCTGTCTTTTAAGCAAGCACTCTCAAGTGATACAGATTGAGCTGAACACCTTTGTTCTAGAAACAGGGCCAACCGAGTTGATTTTGCTAGTTCAATAAAAAAGGCCCAGTACCCCATCAGCAGTCACAGTTTCTGTGTCTGTAGCTCTTCTATATGCCAAAAATCACCTGCTCTGTCATCCTTTGGACTGGATACACAAACCAGTTTTTTGCTTCAATTATTAGCTGTCAGCTGTTGCCATGATCTTCAGACACTTTTTTCCACTTGTTAAACCAGACTTCCAGGATCATCTGTTGTAAATGTTCTCTATCAACCCTCTCACTAAGTCTCTCCCCTCCTCGTAGGACCCAATACTCTGTCTACTAAATTGTACAGGACAAGTTCCCAAAGCAGGGAACTAAGAGCCTGATCTCTTCCTCTACATAGGACATCTATCTCCTTAAATATAAATCACAAGTAACTATAGACTCATGAGTCTTAGCATTTATATAAAACTTTACTAACTCTAAATAGCTTTCACTTATATATATAAGTGATATATATATATAACTTAAAAATAATTATGACAAACTATTTTGGTAAGGAAATATAGGAATTCTAGTTTTCGATCTATTGATTATCTATTTTGCCTTTACTGCTTAGTTTTTTAATCATAGAAAGACTTTAAGTAACTGTAAAATTATTTTCTTTTTTTAATTTGGACAGCATAATGGGTAAACTAAAATCATCCAAATCCTACCAAACAGAAATAGGAAAAATTTTCCTTTTAGGGTATTTCCTTCACATCCTTTTTACATAATTTGAAATTTACTGTATATACTATTTTGGGTTTTACTTTTTCACTTAACATTTTCAGATTAAGAATAATACTGTTTTATGGCTATGCCGTAATTTATTTATCTATCCCCTGTAACAAACTTTTAAGTTACTTAAAATGTTTTGTTAGGAGGTTGAGCCAAGATGGTGGAATCATCACATGCATCATAACATCCCCTTGCACCAAAGACCCAAAAAACCAAGTAAAACCGAAGCAGATAACAATCTGACAACCCTGAATTTCAAAAAAGAAGGTCTAAGAACTGAACAAAACAACAATTGAAATTAATATGGAAAGCAATGAAAGGGGAGTAACACAGAATATAGGACCACAGCCAGCGGTCCTGGCCTCCTGCCACTAATTTATGGCAAAGCCAGAAAGAACATTAGGTGAAGAAAACTGCAGGGCAAAGAAATGACTGTCCCAAAAGTAACAGAGAACCTCTATAGTCACACTCGGAAAGAAACAGAGACAGTGAAGGTGCCAGAGTCAGAAATGGAGATATTCAGGAGCAGTGGACCTTAACCTCAGGGATGAGTGGTTTCCACGAGGCAGTGGGCCCACGGAGTGTGGTCTAGAGTTCTCCCACCCGACCTGCTCCCAGCTGGTCCTCCTCCTCGTGATCAAGAGAAGATAATCCCACTTGCTGGCTGCCGTGGAAGCCAGGTGCCTTGCACTATGTATCCTAGCCATAGCAAGGCACTCTTCTTAACCTATCCTTCTGATCAGAGCAGACAGAATATCCCGTACTCCATTCGCCTTGCCCTACTGGAGGAACATAACATGAATCTATCCCCTTCTCCCTACCTGGTCCAACCCAGTCCACTACCTCGCTTGTCCACCCAATTATCCAGATTAGGCACACCTCCGAGAATGTGCCTGCCTTCCACCTAATCATCCCTAATGGCCTGGTGGAGGGAAGCAGCAGGTGGACAACTGGAGAGCTTGCACACCTCTATCTCCTCCTTCACCCCATCTGGACTGATGTAGCCCCATTGTGCTGGCATCCACCATGCTCTACTCTCTACCTTATCTTGCTGAGAGTGGGGCTGAGGAAACACGATAATGTGAGCATCACACTGCACCCTCTCCCACCCAATAAAACTGATGTGTGGTGGCACCACAATGCTTCCATCTGCCAGGTATGACTCTCTCCCTTAACTGACACATGGAGGAACAGGAGAGATGTCTCTGTGCTCACATCCCCCCGCAGCCATTTCCTCTCTCCTCCCACTTGACAGGAGGTGGCATTACTCTGCACACATCTGTCATGTGTGACTCCATCCCTTAACCTGTCCAGTAGATGGCAGGGGAAATGCAACTGCACCCACATCTGCCAGTAGTCCCTACACATCTCCCCTCACCTGATGTCTGGCAGCACCTCTTGGTATGCATTCACCTGGCTCAACTCTATCCCTTATCAGAGGAAACAAGACTGCTTGTGCAATAAATCAAGCTGAAGTACCAGATTTGCCTTGGTATACTGTAGAAGATGATACCCAAAGGCTTAGGAAAATTAGTATGCTAGATTTATTAGGTTAGACTCACAGAACCACCCATGGAGTGCCCAAAGGACACTACTTTTACCACAATGGTGAGAAACATATTTCAGAAGGGAGCCCCAGCATCCTTGAAAACTGCTGTGATTGCTATTTTATGTAAGTCAGATTTGACAGTGGGAACTGACCTAACTGAATTAATACCCCCTAACTACAGTGAGGTTGGTTGGACCCCATGGTGGTAGGGGCCAAGTGATGGCACTCGATCATCAAAGACAAAGTGGGCATAGTTACTGTAATGGACTGTGGAATCAAAGCCGTAATCAGAATAGTCTGACTCATATGGAACTTATGGCTTTGAGTACAGAGTCATGGTATCCCTAACAGTGAAATAGATTGGAAATCTACTTAATAATTACTTGATCTGTACCAGAAGATGAATTCTAGGTCAAGTGCACAGCAATCTAACACAAATCACTAGAAGAGAGACTCATGGTCCTTCAATCAGTTCCCAGACTTGAGCAAGTTTAAAGATCTATAACCCCTTGAATGAAGTGGAGGCCAGGTCCTTTTAAGGAAGGACTCCAATACACTGCCAAAAACATATGCTGTGGATATTTCTCTCAGCCTTCCCCAAAGGGATCTATGGCCTTTTATGTGACTGACTGTTCTTTGGGTAAAAAGGAAGTAATTAGACTCTTTGTTGATCACTGGATACTGGCTCTGTACTGACTCTAATTCCAGGTTACCTCATAGCACCAAGAAACAAGAGTCAGGAAGATAGCACATCCTTTCACCCAGGGTCCCTAGTATGAGAATCTCCTGGTCTAGGGGAACATTGATTGCAAGGACCTTCCTCCAGATCGGACAGACAGAGAAAGCCTGGAGCTGTCACCCAAATGGGGGCTTCCAACCTACTAGACTGTGAGAAAATAAACTTCTGTTTGTTAAAGCCATCCACTTGTGTTATTTCTGTTATAGAAGCTCTAGATGACTAAGAAATTCCCTAAGGAAGAAAAGGTAATGGAACTTCCTTATAAGGCATTCAAAAGGCTTATGTATAGGAGCTTGAAAAGAATCAAGGAAAATTCAGACAATACTATGGAAAACACTAAAAAAACAAGGAAAGCACAAACAAACCACAAGAATGCAGGAAAACAATAGAAGAACAAAATGAGAAAATAAATAGACAACTGGAAAGAATACAGAAACAGCAACTAGAAATTCAGAAGCTTAACAATAAACTTGCATAAATTGACAACTCAATGGAATGTCATAAGAGTAGAATTGAAACAATGGAAGACAGGATTAGCAGAATACAAGGCCATTCTTTTGACACTAATCTGCTTGAGGAACAATAAATAATAATAATAATAAGGAAGAAAAACAAAGAAAGCCAAAGAGTTATGTGCGACACCATCAAGAGGAATAATTTATGCATGATTGAAACCCCAGAAGGGAAGGAGTTAACAAAAAGTGCAGAGAGAATTGGTGAAGATATACTGACAGAAAACTTCCCTAATATCATGAAAGATGAGAAGATAACCATACAGGAAGCAAAATGAACTCAATATAGGATAGATACCAATAGAAGAACAGTAAGACCTATCATCATCAAGCTTTCCAAAATCAAAGACGAGGAAAGAATCCTGAAAGCAGCTCAAGAAAAATGAAAGATCACCTAAGAGGGAGCATTGATGATACTAATATCGGATTACTTGGCAGAAACCATGCACGTAAGAAAACAATGGAATAATATATACAAAACCTTGAAAGAAAAACCAAAAAAACTACCAACTGAAAATTATATATACAGCAAAATTATCTCTCAAAAATGATGGCAAAATTAGAAAATTTCCAGATTAAACAGAAATTAAAAGAATTTGTGAAAACCAGATCAACTTTATGAGAAATATAACAAGGAATCCTTCAGACAGAAATATAACAGCACACCAGACAACAGTCTGAGATTAAAACACATGACAACCTTAGACAGATATTAACCCAGATGAAGAACTCTTAAATATAAAAAGAAAACAGGAAAAAAGTGATATTTATCTGTAACTGCTGAACTCCTCAAAGCATAAAGGGGAGTAAAGGGTATAGATTAGGAACTTCCATATAGAGTGGAAGTCAAGGTGATGTCAAGAAATAAATTATTGCTTTAAAATTTGGAAAATAAAGGTAAATTTCAGGGTAACCACAAAGAAAGTCAAAAAACCCAGTCATCAAAATACAGAAGAAAAAGAAACTCATAAAGATTCAGTATACACAAAACCAAAAACGACAAAGGCTATGAAAAGACAAGTCACAATTAAAAACAAATAACAACAACAAAAAAAAACCTCAGCATGGAAAATTCAGTGGAATGAAGAAACTCACCAGAACAAAAAAATGCATAGAAAATGACAGCAATGAAAAGAGGCGTGGTCAACATGGCAGAGTAGTTAGACGTTTCCTATATCGCCCTTAGTACAAAGACCTGGAAAAACAAGTGATTTGATTCTATGTGAATAGCTGGCAGCCCTGAACAACGCAAGGTTAAGAAATCTGTCTGAGTGATACGGGAGAGGGAGACCATTTGGAAGAGGTGAGGAGAGCTAGAGCTGCAGTGGCGAAACTTCAGCACCACAGCCACGCAGGCCTGTGGTGAAGCAGGCAAACAGCAGTGCTGTGCAGGCACTTGGGAAGCAGTTTGCACATCGAGAGAGACCCGGCAGCAGAGATTCTGCTTGGACACTCCGAACCAGTGAAGAGCAGCTCCCAAAAGGCTAGGATACATATATGCGTGCACCATTTCACAGGGATAGAAAAAAAGAAAGCCCATTTGCTAGAAACCTCTCTCCCTTTTACCTCCTCCCTCAGCGCTCTGCACTGTGAGTCCACTGGGCTGGAAGTAGATCACAAAAAGTGCCCTGACCCATTCTCCGGGCCTTGGAGAAGGAACAAATAAGCTGCTGGCTCCCTTAGGCTAGGAACACAGGATCGGCACAGCTCCTTTGCTCGTCACAGGTATCAGGGGTCCGCAGACTCTGAGTGCCTTACAAGCCTGTATAGATTTGTTGGGACCCATCTCAACAGCGTTAGTCCTCACTGCCACAGTACAACAGGACAAATAATTGAAGTTTAACTTCTACTGCTTCGGCTGTGAATGGATAGATTTGTGATACTTGAAACAGCCCTGCCTCTTAAGTAGGCACTTTTATCTATCTGCAGCAGGGGCTTGAGGACTGGTGGTAGCACCTAATGTGCCTAGTCACCTGCTACAGGAGTTCAATAAAAAGTGGTGCCCTCGAGTCTTTACAAACAACAGAGTGGGGTGGTCTTAGTCCAGCTGCAAAACTCACCTACCTACTCACTCTAGAAAATAGGGACACACTTTCCTTTCAGACTCTCAGTGGCAGCCATCAGACCCCTGTCTAGCTCAGTGCATGATCCCCTACCACAGCCAGAGTCCGGTGCCTCCACCAATCACCCATGCCTCTCTAGGACTGGGGGTGAGAGCCTGCATCACACACTTGGTGACCGACTGCCTGAACACCCAAGCTGAACCCATATAGGAAAATTTAATGGACACCTGTGTGCACATACTTAGTTACAGAACTAACTACCTGGTGACAGGACGTTAGAGATCCAAAGGTGTCAAAAATCAATCTAGGGCACATGAGCAGCCTATTTGGGATTATCAAAACAAAACAAAATAAGAAGCTAGGTCTCGCTAAGCAAATACAAAATAAAAATATAACAAATTTTTATTGGCTCAGAGACAACATTCAATATCAAGTCACGTAAAGAGGCAGTCCAAGATGGCTTCAGGAAACTCCCAAAATAAGAATCAGTAAATTCTCTGGGGAAGAGAACTTCTTGGAATTAAGAGAGGCAGAATACAGAAGATTAATATAGAGAACTCTTCTAGAAAGAAGAAAGGAAATTTGACAGAATGCAGAAACACCCTGGGAACATACAGACACAGTACTAGCGGAACTTAAAAAAGTTATTCAAGAACATAATGCCAAACGTAATAGGCTGCAAAAATCCATAGAGAGAGAGCAATCAGAAATCCAGAAGATTAACAATAAAATTTCAGAATTAGACAACTCGGTAGAAAGTCAAAGAAGCAGAACCGAGGCAGTAAAAGTTAGACTTAGTGACATTGAAGATAAAGCTCTTGAGGCCAACTTATTTGAGGAAAAATCTGATAAAAGAATTAAAAAGAATGAAGAAACTCTAAGAGTCTTCTGGGACTCTATAAAGAGAAATAACCTACGAGTGATTGGAGTACGAGAACAGCAGGGTTTAACAGAAAATACAGAGAAAA
Organism: Dugong dugon; assembly: GCA_030035585.1. Classification (NCBI taxonomy): domain Eukaryota; kingdom Metazoa; phylum Chordata; class Mammalia; order Sirenia; family Dugongidae; genus Dugong; species Dugong dugon. Next base: position 46,787 of record JASCZL010000193.1, on the reverse strand, counting down.
TTGTTGAAGATTTGTTGGCAAAAAACTTCCCTGATGTCATGAAAGATGAGATGATATCTATCCAAGATGCTCATCCAACCCCACATAAGGTAGATGCCAAAAGAAAGTCACCAAGACATATTATAATCAAACTTACCAAAACCAAAGATAAAGAGAATTTTAAGAGATGCTAGGGATAAAAGAAAAGTCATCTACAAAGGAGAGTCAATTAGAATAAGCTCAGACTACTCAGCAGAATCCATGCAGGCTAGAAGGCAATGGGATGACATATTTAAAGCCTTGAGGGAAAATAACTGTCCGCCAAGAGTTATATATCCAGCAAAACTGTCTCTCAAATATGATGGTGAAATTAGGGCATTTCCAGTTAAAGAGAAGTTCAGGGAATTTGCAAAAACCAAATCAAGATTAGAAGAAATACTAAAGAGAGTCCTCCGGTTAGATAATCAATAACACCAGCTAACAACGCAAGACTAGAACACAGGACACAGCAACCAAATATTGACTCAGATAGGGAAATCGAAAATACAACAAATCTAAAACAATGAAAACAGGGAAACAGATATGACTATGTAAAAAATGATAATATTAAAACAAAAAAGAGGGACTTAAAAAATAGAGACATTGATTTTCTCTATGGAGGGGAAGTTAAGGTGATATAAAGTAATAAAAGACTGGTATAAACTTGTAAAAATAGGAGTAAATATTAAGGTAACCACAAAGGAATCTAACAATACTACAAATGAAAATTTTAGAAAGTAGAAAAAACATAAACACACATCAAACACAAAATCTACAACAAAGAAATAGATGAGAAAAATACATAAAAAAATGAGTTAGCAGAGAAAATTGAGGAGAACAAAGAAATTGTGAACAACACACAAAAAGAGGTCTCAGGATGACAGCACTAAACTCATACCTATCAATAATTACACTAAATGTAAATGGACTTAATGCAACAATAAAGAGACCAATAGTGGCAGATTGGATAAAAAAGCATGATCCAACTACATGCTGCCTACAAGAGATGCACCTTAGACTTAAAGACACAAACAGGCTAAAACTCAAAGGATGGAAAAAAATATATCAAGCAAACAACACTCAAAAAAGAGCAGGAGTGGCAATATTAATCTCTGACAAAATAGACTTTAAAGTAAAATCCACCACAAAGGATAAGGGAGAGCACTGTATAATGATTAAAGGTTCAATACACTAGGAAGACATAACTATAATAAATATTTAAGAACCCAACAACAGGGCTCCAAAATACATAAGACAAAGTCTAACAGCTCTGAAGAGAGGTATAGACAGCTCCACAATAGTAGTGGGAGACTTCAGCACACCACTTTCAGTGAAGGAGAGAACATCCGGAAAGAAGCTAAATAAAGACGTGGAAGAGCTAAATACTACAATCAACCAACTTGATCTCATAGAAATATACCAAACACTGCACCCAACAGCAGCCAAGTACACTTTCTTTTCCAACGCACATGGAATATTTTCCAGAATAGACCACATATTAAGCCATAAAGCAAGACTTAACAAAATCTAAAACATCAAAATATTACAAAGCATCTTTTCTGACTATAAATCCATAAAAGTGGAAATCAAGAACACAAAAGGCAAGGGAAAACAATCAAACACATGGAAACTGAACAACACCTTGCTCAGAAACTACTGGGTTATAGAAGAAATCAAGGATGGAATAAAGAAATTCATAGAATCAAATGAGAATGAAAACACAACCTATCAGAACCTTTGGGACACAGCAAAAGCAATGCTCGGAGTCAACTTATAGCAACAAATGCACACATCCAAAAAAAAGAAAGGCTCATAATCAAAGCATTAACCCTACAACTGGAACAAGCGGGAAGAGAGCAGCAAAAGAAGCCTACAGGAGCCAGAAGGAAGGAAATAATCAGAATTAGAGCAGAATTAAATGAAATATAGAATAGAAAAACAATTGAACACGTTAACAAGTCCAAAAGCTGGTTCTTCAAAAAGATCAACAAAATTGATAAACTATTGGCCAAACTGACAAAAGAAAAACAAGAGAGGAAGCAGATTACCTGTATAACTAATGAGATTTATGTTATCACAACAGACCCAACTCAAATTAAAAGAATCATAACAAAATACTATGAAAAACTGTATTCTGACAAATATGAAAACCTAGAGGAAATGGACAAATTTCTAGAAACTCACTACCTACCTAAATTAACATAAAAAGTAGTAGAAAAATTAAATAAACCCATAACAAAAGAAGAGATTGAAAAGGTTATTAAAAAACTGCCCCCCCAAAAAAAAACAAAACAAAACCCTGGCCTGGATGGCTTCAATGGATAATTCTACCAAACTTTCCGACAAGAGATAACAGCACTATTACTAAAGGTATTTCAGAGCATAGAAAAGGATGGAATACTCCCAAACTCATTCTATGAAGCCAGCATAACCCTGATACCAAAACCAAGTAAAGACACCCCCCCCAAAAAAGAAAATTACAGACTGATATCTCTCATGAACGTTGACATAAAAATCCTCAACAAAATTTTAGCCAAAAGAATTCAGCAACATATCAAAAAAAATAATTCACATGACCAAGTGGGAATTATACCAGGTATACAGGGATGGTTCAACCTTAGAAAAACAATCAATATAATAGATCACATAAATAATACAAAAGACAAGAACTACATGATCTTATCAATCGACGCAGAAAAGACATTCACCAGCGTCCAACACCCCTTCATGATAAAAACTCTCAAAAAAATAGGAATAGAAGGTAAATTCCTCAATACAATTAAGGGCATTTATACAAAACCAATATCCAACATCATCTTGAATGGAGAGACTTTGAAAGCATTCCCCTTGAGAACAGGAACCAGACAAGGATGCCCTTTATCACCACTATTATTCAACATTGTGCTGCTGGAGGTCCTAGCCAGAGCAGTTAGGCTAGACAAAGAAATAAAGGGCATCAAAATAGGTAGAGAAGAAGTCAAAGTATCTCTATTTGCAGATGATATGATCTTATACACAGAAAACCCCAAAGAATCCACAAGAAAACTACTGGGAGTAATAGATGATTTCAGCAAAGTTTAAGGATACAAGATAAACATACCAAAATCAATTGGATTCCTTTACACCAACAAAGAGAACCTTGAAGAGGAAATCACCAAATCAATACCATTTACAATAGCCCCCAAGAAGATAAAATACTTAGGAATAAATCTAACCAGAGATGTAAAAGTTCTTTACAGAGAAAACTACAAGACACTACTACAGGAAAGTAAAAGAGACCTTCATTAGTGGAAAAATATACCTTGCTCATGGATAGGTAGACTCAACATAGTGAAAATGTCAAATCTATCCAAAGCAATCTACAGATACAATGCAATCCCGACAAAATTCCAGCAGCATTTTTTAATGAGATGGAGAAACAAATCACCAACTTTATATGGAAAGGGAAGAGGCCCCAAATAAATAAAGCATTACTCAAGACAAAGAACAAAGTGGGAGGCGTTACACTACCTGATTGTAGGACCTATTATACTGCCATCGCAGTCAAGAAAGCCTGGTAAGTGTACAACAACAGATACATAGACCAATGGAATAGAGTTAAGAATCCAGATATAAGCTCATCCAGCTATGAGCAGCTAATATTTGACAAAGGCCCAAACTCCATTAATTGGGGTAAAGAAAGTCTCTTTAACAAACGGTGCTGGCATAATTGGATACATATATGCAAAAAAACTGAAAAAAGACCCATATCTCACACCATGCACAAAAACTACCTCAAAATGGATCAAAGACTTAAATAAAATCGAAAACAATAAAGATCATGGAATAAAAAATAGGGACAATGCTAGGAGCCATAATACATGGCATAAACACAATACAGTCCATAAGTAACAATGCACAAGCACCAGAAGAGAGACTAGATAAATGGGAGGTCCTAAAAATCAAACAGTTATGCTCATCCAAAGACTTCACCAAAAGAGTAAAATGACAACCTACAGACTGGGAAAAAATTTTTCGCTACGACCAATTCAATTAGCGTTTAATCTCTAAAATCTACAAGATACTGCAAAACCTCAACAGCAAAAAAGACAAATAGCCCAATTAAAAAATGTGCAAAGGATATGAACAGGCACTTCACCAAACAAGATATTCAGGCAGCTAACAGACATATGAAGAAATACTCACGATCATTAGCCGTTAGAGAAATGCAGATCAAAACTACAATCAGATATCATCTCACCCCAACAAGGCTAGCATTAATGCAAAAGACACAAAATAACAAATGCTGGAGAGGTTGTGGAGAGACTGGAACACTTATACACTGTTGGTGGGAATGTAAAATGGTACAGCCACTTTGGAAATCGATTTGGCACTTCCTTAAAAAGCTACAAATGAAAGTACCATACTATCGAGCTATCCCATTCCTTTGAATATATCCTAGAGAAACAAGAGCCGTCACACGAATAGATATATGCACACCCATGTTCATCACAGCACCGTTCACAGTATCCAAAAGATGGAAGCAATCTAAGTGCCCATCGATGTACGAATGGATAAACAAACTATGGTATATCCACACAATGGAATATTATGCAACGATAAAGAACAATGATGAAGCTGTGAAACATCGTATAACTTGGTGGAAGCTGTAACTTATTATGTTGAGTGAATTTAGTCAGTCACAGAAGGACAAATACTGTATAAGACCACTATTATAAGAGCTCAAAATAAGTTTGAAACACAGAAGAGAACATTCTTTGATGGTTACGAGGGTGGGGAAGGAGGGTGAGTGTTATTCACTAACTAGATAGTAGATAAGAATGATCTTAGTGAAGGGAAGGACAGCACACACTACAGGGGAAGCCAGCACAACTGGACTAAACCAAAGCTAAGAAGTTTCCTCAATACAATGAAATACTTTAGAGACAGAGTAGCAGGGATGCGGAGTCTGGGGACCATGCTTCCAGGGCACATCTAGGTCAATTGGCATGACAAAGCTTATTAAGAAAATGTTCTGCATCCTATTTTGGCGATTGGTGTCTGGGGTCTTAAAAGCTTGCAAGTGGCCATCTAAGATGCATCAATTGGTCCCAACCACTTGAAGTAAAGGAGAACAAAGAACACCAAAAACACAAGGAAAGTATTGGCCTACGAGACAGAACGGACCACATAAACCAGAGACTTCATCAGCCTGAGACCAGAAGAACTAGGTGGTGCCAGGCTACCACCAATGAACGTCCTGACAGGGAACGCAACAGAGGGTCCCTGATGGAGCAGTAGAAAGATGGGATGCAGAACTCAAATTCTAGTAAGAAGTCCAGACTTAATGGTCTGACCAAGACTGGTGGTGCCTTGGAAAACATGGCCCCTGGTTTCTCTATCACCCCAGAACTAAAACAATTTTCAAGGCCAACTCTTCCGACAGGGATTGGACTGGACTGTGGGACATAAAGCGATACTTGTGAAGAATGTGCCTCTTAGACAAGTAGATACAAGAGACCAAAGGGGCGGCTTCTGTCCAGAAGTGAGATGGGAAGGCAGAGAGTCAGGTGCTGGTTGAATGTTCATGGGGAATCAGGGGTGGAGGGGAGGATTTTGCTGTCTCAGAATGGGGTGAGCAATTGGGGTGTCATAACAATGTATGAAAAAAAAATTCTGTATGGGAGACTAACTTGAAATGTAAACTTCATTTAATTACAACAATAAAAAAAAGAAAATGAAAATGACAGTAATGAACTTGTATCTATTGCTAACCTCACTGAATGTAAATAGCCTAAATGCACCGGTAAAGAGATGGAAAGTAACAAAATGGATATATATATAAAAAAAAAAAGCCTGACCTATTAATAGGCTGTCTGGAAGAGACACATCTTAGACACAAAGATATAAATAAACTAAATTTAAGGAATGGAAAAATGATATAAGAATCAAACAATAACCAACAAAGAACAGGTGTGGAGATATTAATCTCTGATAAAATAGAATGTAATGCAAAATCCACTATAAAGTTGAGGAAGGACATCGTTGTGTTGTTGCTATGTGCCTTCAAGTCAGTTTTGACTCATAGCAACCTTATATACAATAGAATGAAACTCTGCCCAGTCCTGCACCATCCTCACAATTGTTATGCTTGAGTCGATTGTTGTAGTCACAGTGTCAATTCATCTCATTGAGGGTCTTCTTTTTCTCTGACCCGCTGCTTTATCCAGCGTGATGACTGTCAAGGATTGAATTATGTCCCCCAAAAAATGTGTGTATCCATTTGGCTGGCCATGATTCCCAGTACTGTGTGGTTGTCCTCCATTTTGTGATTATAATTTTATGATAAAGAGGATTAGGGTGCGATTGTAACACCCTTACCAGGTCACATCCGTGGTCCAATATAAACGGAGGTTCCCTGGGGTGTGGCTGCACCACCTTTTATCTCTCAAGAGATAAAAAGGAAGGGGAAGCCAGCAGAGAGGGGGGACCTCATACACCAATAAAGTCGGCAGCAGAGCTTGACCTTTGGACGCAGGGTCCCTGCGGAGAGAAGCTCCTAGTCTGGGTGAAGATTGATGAGAACACCAACAGGGAGAGGAAACCTTCCCTGGAGCTGATTTGGAATTTTAGCCTGCTTCACTGTGAGGCAATAAACTTCTCTTTGTCAAAGCCATCCACTTGTAGTATTTCTGTTATAGCAGCACTAGATAACTAAGACAATGACCTTCCCCAGGGAATGATCCCTCCTGATAATACTTCCAAAGTAAGTGAAACATAGTCTCACTACCCTTGTTTCTTAGGAGCATTTATTCTGTGTGCTTCATTCGAGGTTTTTTAGTTCTATTGGCAGTCCATGGTATATTCAGCATTCTTCGCCAACATCATAATTCAATGGCGTCAGTTCTTCTTTGATCTTCCGTATTCATTGTCCAAGTTTCACATGCATGAGACAATTGAAAACGCAATGGCTTGGGTCAGAAGCACCTTACTCAAAGTGATATCTTTGCTTTTTAATACTTTTAAGAGGTCGTTTGCAGAAGATTTGCCCAAAGCAAATTTCTGGCCGTTCCCTTTGGGTGTACTGCTGCACTGTTTTTAAATGATCACTAACGCTGAAATAAAGATGCAGAGCAAGGCTTACATTACGGGGAAGAATCACAAGGATTATCCATTTTGTCTCTGAGAATTTAATCAATTTCAATAAGTCATACATCTCAGTCCTGCTAGTCCATTACATTCTAGTCCTAGTCCTTTGACCTCTTGCCTGCCTCAGAACGCTTGGCTTCATAGCACTGACCTCCATCATATCTGTAATCTAAAGAACTCGTTTTTCACAAGTAGTCTGTTGTATTTGAATATTGGCCTCTTTCCATGGCCTTTAGAATTGCCCAGCATTCTGAGGGAATTCTTCCCCAGCTCTAGCCTTGGGAAAGGAGCCGTATCTCTGAGCCCATCTGTTCTACAGGTGATCATTAAGGAAAAGTTGCCTAGCAGGATGAGTGAACTGTGAAGGAACAAAAAAGATGTAAGTGTCAGAAAACTTTTGAACATGCAGTGAGGTTTGAAAATGCCTACTCATGGACAGAGGATTAACCAAAGCACAGTGACATCATTTATGTGAAAGAAATTTAGAATCAAAAAAGAAAGAATAGGAAGAGGTCACTACCTGTTGTGGATTCTGTGCATCCAGATTCAATACAAATGTCTTTAAGAAATGAAGGGAGACTTCGAGTTCTCCACGAGTAAAGGGAAAGGGGGAGACAATATACATGGGTCACTAATGTTGCAAAAGGAGCGCTGATGGTGCAGTGGGTAAGCACCATACTGCTAACTGAAGGGTCAGCACTTCTGGCAATCTGCAGGAGAAAAGACCTAGAAATTTGCTCCCTTAAAGATTGCAGCCTAGAAAAGCCTTTAGGGTAGTTCTACTCTGTCCTTTACAGTTACTATTAGTTGAAATTCACTTAACAGCATACAACAAAAACAATTTCCCAAATAGGGGAAATCTGGAAATGGAGTGGGTGCTCCCTTGGCAGATTAAGCATAGGGGAGGGAAGGTGATGCATCTTGAGATAATACCTCCCAAGTAGCAGGAAATCCGCAAATATTGTGTGTGTCGTACTGAGAAATCTACCCTTAGACGATACTGACTCAGGTCACAAGATTACTTTATTGAGTCTGGGCTCCCTTCTTCTGAAACCTTCCCCACTATACCTACAGATTTGGGTCAAAGTCAAGACACAATGATAGGAAAAAAAACAAATCTAATTGTCTTGTTCATCTAGCGCTGTTGTAACAGAAATACGACAAGTGGATAGCTTTAACAAAGAAATTTATTTTCTCACACTTCAGTAGGCTAAAAGCCCAAATTCACGGTGTCAGCTCCAGGGGAAGGCTTTCTCTGTCGGCTCTGGAGGAAGGTCTTTGTCATCAGTCTTCCCTTGTTCTGGGAGCATCTCAGTGCAGGCACCTCAGGTCCAAAGGACGCACCGTGCTCCCGGCGCTGCTTTCTTGGTTATATGAGGTCCCCCATGTCTCTCTGCTTGCTTTTCTCTTTTATATCTCAAAAGAGATTGGCTTAAGACACTGTCTAATCTTGTAGATATCATTAACATAATTTCCACTAAACCATTTTATTACATCATAGTGATAGAATATACAACACATAGGGGAATCACATCAGATTACAAAATGATAGACAATCATACAATATTAGGGATCATGACCTAGGCAAGTTGACAGATATTTTAGGGGACATAATTTGATCCATGACACTAACTCTCACCCTTTGTTGGACAAGCCAATAACAGTTCAAAAATTATCAGCAAGTACTAGGGTGAGGAGACCACAGATCTGAAACGTTCTTGGATCATAAACTTGAACTCTAATGAGAACTATCACTCTTTCCCCTGGAAAGGTATTCTATGTACACTCACACAGAAGTTTATGTATTTTAAGGATGATGGGAAAGTAGTTTAAGAATTTCTAAACAACTAAATTTCCTTGAAAAAGGTTAAAACTCAGTGGAAAAAATAGAAAGTTCTTAGTGGTGAAATTAGAATACCTAAGAAAAATATGGGGGAATTATAAATGAAAGCCAAGAGTAACAGACCAAGTAAAATAGCAAAATCTCTTTGGACATGACCTTAAACAGAAAAGTAATCTAGTAAAGCTGAATGGCACATAAAGGAGGAAAAGAAAGACTCCAAGGGGTGGTGATGTAAAGCTACCCTTTAAAAATTAATAGAGGAGGAATGAGAAGAAGCTAAGCTGACTATGTAAACACCCAAAATACAAATTAAAATTACAAGTAGAAACTTGGTCAGTTTAATCAAAAGAGCCCAGGGAGATGGTAGGTAACTGTGATAAAATCAGTAAAAATTAAATCAAATGGAGATGCCAGTTGCAAGACAAACAAAGCCACAAATACCATGTGTGCAGTGCTGAGAAATCTACCCTTCTGAGATACTGACTAAGGACAGAAGATTAGTATATTGAGTCTGGGCTCCCTTCTTATGAAACCCTCCCCACTGTACATACAAAATTGGGTCAAAGTCAAGACACAATGATAGGAAAAAAATATCTAACTTTCTTGTTCATCTAGTGCTGCTATAAGAGAAATACTACGAACGGTATTTAAGTTCTTTAAATGCATAAAGAATGAAAGACAACTACAGGGATGCTGATCTTTCATATTGTTTTTTAATAAATGGCAAGAAATATCCCTAAAGAACTTATAACTCAATGAGGGTCTAAATTACAAAATTCCTAGTAGTCAATATCAACAATAACAATAAGGAAATTATAGAAATAGTCAAAATGTTTTTGTTGTTGTTAGGTACCATCAAGTCAGCTCCAACTCACAGTGACCTTGTGTATAACAGAATGAAACACTACCCGGTCCTGCACTATCCTCACAATTGTTCTTATGCTTAAATCCATTATCGCAGCTTCTGTGTCAATACATCTCTTTTAGGGTCTTCCTCTTTTTTTGCTTATTGTCTACTGTACCAAGCATGATTTCCTTCTCCAGGGACTAATCCCTCCTGATAAAATGTCCAAAGTACTTGATAACAAGTCTCACCATCCTTACTTTCAAGAAGCACTCAGGCTGTATTTCTTCAATAATGACTTGTTCGCCTTTTGGCAGTCCATGGTACGTTCAACATTCTTCACAAATACCTTAATTCAATGGCATGAATTCTTCTTCGGGCTTCCGTATTTAAAGTCCAACTTTTGCATACGTATGAAAAAACTGAAAACATCAAGGTTAGCGTTAGGGTCACCTAAGTCCTCTAAGTGACATTTTTGCTTTTGAACACTTTAAAGAGGTCTTTTGTAGCAGATTTGCTCAAGGCAATTCATCCTTTAATATCCTGACTGCTGCTTCCATGAATGTTGATTGTGGATCCAAACAAAATGAAAACCTTGACAACGGAAAGTTTTTTTTCCATTTATGAGGGTGTTGCTTATGGGCCCAGTTGTGTGGATTTTTGTTTTCTTTCTATTGAGGTATGATCCACATTGAAACCTACAGTCTTTGATCTTCCTCAGTAAGTACATGAATTCCTCTGTTTTTCAGTAAACAGGGTTGTGTCATCTGCATATCACACGTTGTTAATGAGTCTTCCACCAATCCTGATTCCACATTCTTCCTCATATAGATCAGCTTCTCCTATTATTTGTTCAGCATACAAGTTGAATAAGGATGGTGAAAAGATACAACTCTGACTCACAACTTTCTTGATTTCAAATCAAGCACTATCCCATTGCTCTATTCTAATGACTACTTCTTGGTCTATTTACAGGGTCTCCATGAGGATAATTAAGTGTTCTGGAATTCCCATTCTTCACAATATTATCTGTAATTTGTTAAGATCCACACAGTTAAATGCCTTTGCATATTCAACAAAACACAGGAGAACATCTTTCTGGTATTCTCTGCTTTCAGCCAACATCCATCTGACATCAGCAATGATATCCCTCATTTCATGCAGTCTTCTGAATCTTGCTTGAATTCCTGAAAGTTCCCTGTCCATGAACTGCTTCAACCTCTTTTGAATGATCTTTAGTAAAATTTTACTTGAGTGTGATATTAAGGATATTGTTTGATAATTTTCACATTTGGTTGGATCACCTTTCTTTGAAATAGGCATGAATATGGATCTCTTCCAGTCAATTAGCCAGTTAACTGTATTCCAAATCTTGGCATAGATGAGTGAATACCTCCAGCATTGCACCTTTTGTTGAAACATCTCAATTGGTATTCGGTCAATTCCTGGATCATTGTTTTTATCCCGGTGCCTTCAGTGCAACTTTGAAGTTCTTTTTTCAGTGCCATCTGTGATGTTTGAGATTGTGTGTCAGCTTGGCTGGTCCGTGATTCTCAGTGTTTTGCCAGTTATATAATGTTGTGATCAATTCCTTGTACAGATTTGATATGTGATCACCCTCATGATGGGTAGTAGTGGGGGCGGGGCCTGTGGTGGCTCACTGCCCACATAGCCTTCATCTCTCTGCCCTCTGCTGTGTAGTCCTTCCTGCTCTCCTTGCTAGGGATTTTTCTTGTTCTAGATCCTGCAGCTGGCTCCTGTTCATCTGTCCTCCAGTTGTTGGGACTTGAGCTAGCAGCTAGCCTGCCGATCTTGAGATTCATCCATCTTCACAGCCTGCTGCCGCCCTGCTGTCTGGCCTGCGAATTTTGAGTTTACCTGTCGTTGATGCTATGTGAATCAGAAGAATCCTCTTTCCTGCCCCACAGACTTGGTATATTACAACCTCTTAAAACTGTATGAGTAATTTCCTTTATATAAACCTCTGTGTGTGTGTGTGTGTGTGTGTGTGTGTGTGTGTGTGTGTGTGTGTGTGTGTGTGTGTGTGTGTGTGTGTGTATGTGCTCATTGCCCTTGAGGCTATTCTGACTCATAGCTACCCTACAGGACAGAGTTGGTCTACCTGATAGGGTTTTCAAGGAGAGGCTGGTGTATTAAAACTGTTGACTTTTTGGCTACCAGCCAATCTCTTAACCACTGCTCCACCAGGGCTCCAAAAGCCTCATGTCAAATAATTTGATGAGTGACATTCATGGTTAGAACTCCTATTTAGAACTGTATACTTTTACACAGATGTCACCCAATAGAAATAGCAGAAGCTTGAAAACCTGTTTGTGGAAATTTTATATCTGTTGAAAAAGCAGAGTTTTTAGAAAGGAAGCTAAATGTTAACATGTAAAAATAGGAAATAAACAGATAAACACAAGATGATGTGGAAATATTCAATTAACAGACTGGCTTTGGGTGATACTCTGAAAGTATCTCATTCATTTGGCTTCTTTTCTTGTAAAGAATTCATGTATATATGAAAGTATCTTGTTTGTTAATCTATTCACTTATTTATAGTGTATTTATTTGTGTCACTCTTTTGCAGAAAACCATCCAATCGGTCCCTCATCAACACTATGAACAAAAGCCAGTTCTTCACCGTGACCAACAAATCATGAAGTCATCAGGCCCCTGTCAGCTTATCTGAAGTCATAGAATCCAACTTTCCCCTTGACCACTACACTTCTGCCACAAAGGACTTCTTTCTACTCTGTGGAACACTCAATTTGTTCCCAGCTTAAACCCTTTGCACTGGCTGTTCCTTCTACCCTGACTGCGCTTCCCATATACCTTAGCAAGGCCTTCTTGATACTCCTTCTTGATTATCAGATTGAAGCTTAAAGGTCATCTTCTCAGAGAGGTCTTCCCTGACCCCAGATCTAATGCAGCTTCTCTGTATCATAACATCATCTGGGAATTTCCTCTAATGTAAGTTCCCACTCGAACGTAAGCTCCACACATGCAGGGACATTGAGTGTCTGTGATGGCTAAGGTTGTATATAAATTTGGCTGGGCCATGATTCTCAGTGGTTTGGTAGTTGTATGATGTTGAGGTCACTTCCAAGATGAGAGTTGATATAATGTGATCACCTCCATTATGAGATCTGTTATGTGTAGGGAGTCAGTTGAAAGGGAGTTTCTTCAGGCATATGGCCTACATTGAATATAAGTGGACATTCTGGCAAGGCTCAAGGGATTTTGCTTGCTCTGGATCCTGCAACTGGCTCCTGTTCATCTAACCTCCACTTCTTGGGACTTGAGCCTGCAGATTACCTGCATTATTGCCTGCCAATCTTGAGATTCATCCATCTTTGCAGCCTGCGTTCAAGAGCCCTGCTCACTGACCTGCTGATCTTGGGTTCCCAGCCTCTGTGGCTCCATAAATCAGGAGAAGCCTCTACAAGTGAGTGAGTCATTTCCTTGAAATAGAACTCTCACTGTATATTTTTATGCACTTTGCTGATTTTGCCTCTCTAGAGAACCCAGTCAAAAATTTTGGTACCAAGAGTGGTAGTAGAGAAACAAAATTGTAAGGACGAGTTTTCTAAATTGGTTCTCAAGTCTGGCTAGTCTTAAAGATGTTGATGACTCTACTTCCTGTAGGAAAGAGAGCACAGCTTATCCATGGCATGAGGTGGCAATACAAATACAAGAAATATCACCACCAGTATATCAGGTATTGGTGAAGGCGAGACTCTAGGTGATTGTATGTGTGATAGTTTTCTACAATATTGTCATAATGAGAAGTGTAAGGAAGGTGGTTTGTTGGTCCTACTTTCGCTAGACAAACTCATGAAAGAAAGAGATAAACTCAAGGCTTCAGAGTGAAAATTCAAGTGCTGCATTAACGACCTCAAAGTTTTCACTTGTGCCTTGAAACCAACCCTTATTTCTTGTAGTAACAGAGCTGATATTGCTGCATATCAAACCCAGAGTCTTATTGTAAGAGTGGGCTGAATTACAATGCCAACACCATTGCCACCTTGAGAGGTGTCTGAAGTTAAAGTGAGGGCATTGATTGGGAAGAAATGGGATCCTGAAACGTGGGATGTGGACATATGGGCAGATAATCAGGAAGCTGGAGACACTGAGCCCCAAATTCTGTTGAATCACTCCTGCCAACAAAACCAGCCTTCTCACTCACAACTGAAGAGATTACTCCATGTTCATTTGCTAAGAGACCCTCCCATGTAAAACCATTATCCCCTCCACCCTCATCTAATGAGATTAACCCAACTGTGTATAAAAACCCTTTGTCTGAGTCATTGCATGGCGTATTGCTTGAGACAGATGCTTTACAAGACAATGCTGAAAGTTCTCAAAACACTTCCGCACTACCAATTTTGACTTCTACATCTATAACTAGACTTAAGTCCCGGCAAGCCCCAAAGGTGAAATACAAAGTGTGATTCAGGAAGAGGTATGCTACACTCTAAAAGAACTGCTTGGCTTTTCTAATACGTACAGCAGAAACCTGGGGAATGTATGTGGGAAAGGCTATTAACGCTGTGGTGTAATGAAGCAAGGAACATAAAGTTGGATAAGTCTGAGTTTATTGATACTGGCCCACTAAGCACAGACTCTTCATTCAATGTTTCAACTCAAGAAGTTAGGAGTGGATCTAATAGTTTATTTTGCTGAGTTGCTGAGGCATGGATTACATGGTGGCCTAGACTACATCAAATTGCCATATCAGAACTTCCTTAGTATACTGTAGAAGAAGGTATCAAAGGCTTAGGGAAATTGGCATGCTAGAGTAGATTTATCAGTTCAGACCCACAGACCCACACATGGAGTGCCCATAGGACCATCTATTACCACAATAGTGAGGAATAAATTTCCAAAGGGAGCCCCAGCATCCTTGAAGACTGCTGTGCTTGCAATTCTATGTAAGTCAGATTTGACGGTGGGAACTCCCCTAACTGAATAAAGACATCTAACTACAATGGAGCTGAATGGACTCCATGGTAGTCAGGGCCAAGTGGCTGCACTCAATCGACAAAGATAAGGTGGGTTTGGTAACCGTAATGGACAACAGAGTCAAAGTAGTAATCAGAATAGTCTGACTCATATGGACTTAAGGCGTTGGCTACTTAGTCATGGTGTCTCTACCTGTGAAATAGATAGGAAATCTACTAAATATTTACTTTGTCTTTAAGAGCCGATGAATTCTGGATCAAGTGCACAACAGTCTAACAAGAATCCCGAGAATAAAGGGTCATTACCCCTCAATCAATTCCCAGAATTGAGCAACTTTAAAGATCCAGAACCCCTTGAATAAAGGGAAGGCCAAGTCCCCTTAAGGAAGACTCCGATACACTGCCAAAAACTTTTACTGTTGATCTTTCTCCCAAAGGGAGTTTTAGCTCATGACCATCTCATGATAGGTCTAGCATGCCCCCGAACCCATTCTGTAGTGATCTCCTCAGTTTAGGAATGCATAATTGGAATAGATATACTCAGCAACTGGCTGAACCTCCACACTGGCTCCCTTACAAAGGGAGTAAGGGTTATTGCTGTTGTTGCTAGAACTGTTGAGTCGGTTCCGTCTCATACTGACCCTGTATACAGAACGAAACACTTCCTGGTCCTGTGCCATACTCAAAATCATTGTTATGGTTGGACCCATTGTTGCAGCCACTCTGTCAATCCATCTCATTGAGGATCTTCCTCTTTTTCCCTGACCCTGTCCTTTACCAAGCATGATGTACTTCTCCAGGGACTGATCCATCTTGACAACCTGTCCATAATATGTAAGATGTAATTTTGCCATCCTTACTTCTAAGGAGCATTCTGGTTGTCCTTCTTCCAAGACAGATTTGTTCATTCTTTTGGCAGGCCATGGTATATGCAATATTCTTAGCCAACACAATTCCAAGACATCAATTCTTCTTTGGTCGTCCTTATTCACTGTCCAGCTTTCGAATACATATGATGCAATTGAAAATACTGTGGCTTGGGTGAGGAGCACCTTGGTCTTCAAGGTGACATCTTTACTTTGCAATACTTTAAAGACATCTTTTGGAGCAGATTTGCCCAATGCAATGCATCTTGATTGCATATTTGATCAATTTCAGACTGCAAAAGTGGGTAAAAATCTTCAATTTCTTCATTTTGTCCTTAGTGGTTGGTGTGTAAATTTGAATGATTGTAGTATTAACTGGTCTTCCTGGTAAGCACATGGATATTATCGTATCACTGATAGTGTTGTACTTCAGGATAGATCTTGAGAAGTTCTTTTTGATGATGAACACAACACCATCCCTCTTCAACTTGTCATTCCTGGCACAGTAGACCATATGATTGTCTGCTTCAAAATGCCCTATACAAAACCATTTCATTCTACTAATGCCTAGAATATAGATGTTTATGTATTCCAATTCATTTTTGACGACTTGTAATTTTCTAGATTCATGCTTCGTACATTCCACGGTCAGATTATTAATAGATAATTGTAGCTGTATCTTCCCATTTTGAATTGTGCCGCATCGGCCAACAAAAGTCCCGAAAGCTTGACTCCATCCCAGTCATTAAAATTGACTCTACTTTGAGGATGCAGCACTTCTTCTGTTGTCTTCCGAGTTCCTTCCAATCTGAGGGGCTCATCTTCCAGCACTATAACAGACAATGTTCCACAGCTATTTATAAACATTTCACTGGCTAAACCTTTTCAGATGTGGACGGCCAGTTCCTTCTTCCCACTCTGTCTTAGTCTGGAAGCTCAGCTGAAACCTGTCACCAAAGGTAACCATGTTATTATTTGAAACACCAGTGGCAAAGCTTCCAGAATCACAGTGACATGCAAACTGCCAGTACGACCAACTGACAGACACGTGGTGGATAAATAAGTAGAGGGTAAGTGAAAAAGAGGAAGACCTTCAACAAGATGGATTAACACAGTGACGGCAACAATCGGTTCAAGCACAGCAACGACTGTGAGGATGGCTCAGGCCTGGGCAGTGTTTCTTTCTGTTGTACATAGAGTTGCTATGTGCTGGAACCAACTGGACAGCACCTAACAAGAACACATATAAACTTACTAAAAAAGGCCATTTCTTTGTTTTTAAGGAAGGAGCCTTGGTATATGGTGGTTAAGCATAATCTGTTCAACGGGAGATCATCAATTCAAACCCACTAGTCACTCCAGGGAAGAAAGATGTGACAATAGGCAAGGGAAAAAGCTACCATTTTGACTAATTAATAATACCTTTGAATTAAGTTTTTAGACATGTATTGTTACATTGAATTGTCTTCAGATGAGTTGAAAATAAAATAATTTGGACAGAATTTATAATTAAATCACATACGAGAGCTGTAGCACCTTCCATGTTGAGATTAACTTGAATTTATATTCGTCATGGAAGACCACTTTTTAAGTGCTACAGGACTCTCAGAAAGGTCGGTTGGTGGAGCCAGTTTGTCCAGAGAGATTTTCATCTGCCTCAAGATTTTTCTTTTTTACTAATTCACCGAAGTTGTCCCTATCCTTAAATTTTCTTGACAAAGATAAGTTTTCATTATTTGGCACAGTAGTTTTTCCTGTTTATGTATTGATGTGTACCGAAAATTAATCAAGACAAATTTACATTTTCATGCTACAAATGGCCTTTATTGAAAAAAGAATAAGAGTTCATGAAATAGAGATTCTTCTGGAAAACCCAGGATGTACCACTTATATCCTGGCAACCAACTAACTGGTTGCACCTGGTCCTCCGGGAAATTAACTTCTTATGTGCTGGATTGTCTTCTGGTTCTCAAGGGCAGCAAGAAAGGAGGAATAATATGAACTTCCATGAAAACGAAACAAACTTAAATCCTACATAGAGTAATTAGACTTTTGGGACTGCTCTAATTTCACCCTTGTAGGACGTTTTACATTTGTGTGATAAAATGGGGAGGGGCAGATTTTCGGTTCTGTTGCATTTGTTTTTCAGAGACATCTATTACTTTAGCCATTTTTGCAGGATGTGGAAGATTTTTTCTCGTGCTTGAATTAGTTCAGCTGAATCAGTATCCTCTCCTGTGGACAAGTCTGAACAATGTCCTTCACCTAAAGAGAAGGATAAATGTCAGTATACTTACATACCAAGTATTCAAAGAGCAGATGTCTTTAACCCACACCTGCACATTAGAGCCACTTTGAACCCTGTTCAAACCAACCAGTACCTGAGCCCCAAACATCAGAGGTTCTGATTTAGTTTGTCTGGGGTGGGGCTGAGTATCAGTAGTTTTCAAAAGCTGGTTAAAAGTTGATTAAAACGTGCAGTTATAATTAAGAAAGAAAATTAGTTTACTAATATAATGGGCTTTGAATTAAATAAGTAGGACTTCTTTGTAGATTAAGGTTGGATAACTATATGATATTAATTAAAATGAGTTATTGCTGGTGACTACTCAATCTTTCCATGCTAGAAATTAATGAACGTTTCTGGGAATGATTAAGGTAGTAGATTTAGAGAATAAAGTTTTTAGTTTCCTTTTTGTTCAATCCAGGTGTGATAGAACTTAAATTCCATCTAACGAAGTTACCATGTCTGAATCTCAGTGAGTCTTGTTTTAGAGAGTTTTCCCAGCAGTCTACTGGAGCTGCACTATAGCAGATCCTAGAGCCGATTGCTCAATTTTCAAAAATTCTACAAGCTAGCTGTTCAACCGTGGGCTTGAAATTGGCCATGATGGAAGTATTTACACCATGGAAGTCAGGAGATGCTAAAAAACTGTTTTTTTTTTGTTTTTTTTTTTTTTTGTCTTTAGGGAGAATGGGTAATAAATATATAACACTGAGAATAAGATCAAAGAGACGAAATTTTATGGAATCTTAAATATTGGTCAACCCTTAGATTTAACAGATGTGGAACCTATGTCTCAGAGAGTTTAAGTGACTTGTCAAGATAATTACTAGTGGAAGTAAGAATTGAACCCAGCTGACCTGAGTGTCTGTCACAGGATGGTTTATGTAACAAATACTGTCAAACATGAGTTCAGGGTTTTACAAATAAGCATCTAGCCAAACCAAAAACATGACAAAATAGAACAAACATTTGCCTTAAAGTTGATTCTAACTCAGAATGAACTCATTTGTTTCAGAGTAGAACTGTGCTCCATTTGGTTTTCAGTGGCATGATCTTTGGAAAACAGATTGCCAGATCTTTCTTCTGAGGCACCATCAACCTTTCTGTTAGTAGCCGAGCGCTTAACCATTTGCACAATTTAGGTATTCCAAGCATCCATCCATACATTATTATTTATTTTCAGGGCAAGACATATTTGGTGTTACCAAAAAATCCCTCGGTGCCAAGTCGATTCCAACTAATTGTAACCCCTTAGGAAAGAGTAGAACTGCCCCATAAGGCTTCCAGGCTGTAATGTTTATGGAAACAGACAGTATCTTTCTCCTGCAAAGTGACTGGTGCATTTGAATGCCAAACTTTCTGTTAGCAGCTGAGCGTTTAACCATTCCAATACCAGGGCTTCTTGTTTTCTTTTAAGAAGTTAAAATTATGTAGTAACTATGACTCATACAGACAGTGGAGTATTATTCACTCATTAAAAAACAATGAGAAATATTTCTATGCACTTGGAAAGACCCCCAGTGTATATTGGTAAGAGAAACAAGGAAGGTGTATGACAGTGTATATAATATGCTACCACCTGTTTACAAAGGAATGAAAATACATGATTGTTATTTACAAAAAGCAGGAGCTCTGGTGGCACAGTGTTTAAAATACTCAGCCGCTAACCAAACGTCAGCTGTTGGAACCCATCAGCTGCTCTCCAGTATAATGATGTGGCAATCTGCTTCCATAAAGATTTACAGCCTTGAAAACCTTTTGAGGAAGTTCTATTCTGTGGTATAGGGTAACTATGAGTTGGAATCAACTTGCTGGCAGTAGGTCTGATTTTTGCTTGTTTGTTTTTAATTTGCAAAAAAGCAAATACTGTAAAGCTGAACAAAAAACTAATAGAGATGGCTCCCTAATAGGTAGTGAGGAAAACAGAGTAGGAAGGATGTCTTAGGCATCCAGTGCCACTATAACAGAAATACTACAAGCGAATAGTTTCCACAAAGAGAAGTTGATTCTCTCACAGTCCAGCAGGCCAGAAGTCTGACCTCAGGGCACCCGCTCCAGGAGAAGGTCTTCTCTCTCTATAGGCTCTGGAGGAAGGTCCTTTTCATGCATTAGTCTTCCCTGGTCTGGGAGCATCACAGAGCAGGGACTTCAGGTCCACAGGACGTGTTTTGCTCCCAGCACTGCTTTCTTGATGGTATGAGGTCCCTAAGTTTCTCTGCTTGCTTCTCTGTTTCATATAAGAGATTGGCTTAAAACACTAATATAACTGCCCCTAATTCATCTACTTACATCATACTGATAGGATTTACAACACATAGGGATGTCACCTCAGATTACAAAATGGTCTACAGTCATACAGTACTGGGAATCATGACCCAGCCAAGTTGACACATATTTTTTTTGGGGGGGCACTAATCAATCCATGATAAAGGCAAGACTTTTGTCTGTGAAAAAGAAACAAAGTCCATGACAACTGACAGATGGTTACAAACCACAGTGTTTTCTATAAACAGTTTCACAGAATTTCAGCTTCAGATGAGGTGACTTCTTGACTTGACGAGATCAGGCAAAAATAACACCACCCTGTAATCATGTGTGTACATAGACAAAAACAAGGACACACTACAATCACAAGGAGTCTCTGGATGATGGAAATCATTAAGTGCTCTGTTACTAACTGAAAGACTGGCAGTTTCAATCCACCCAGAAGTCCCTGGGAAGAAAGCCCTGGCAATCAATTTCCCAAAGATCACAGATATTGAAAACACTATGGAGCACAACACTACTCTGAAAGACATGAAGTCACCATGAAAGGGAGTCAGAACTGGTTATTATTGTACAACAACAAAAATAAGGAACTATCTCTCACTCCCGGCTGACGTGTTTAACTACTACTTTTCTACTACTACGGTTCTAGCCCCTCTTTGTTCCTCCTGCCTCCTAAATAAAAATTGTAAAGATTGTCATTCATTGAATTGCCTCAATTGACTTACAGCATTTAATTTTGACCAGTGACCAAATTTCAACACGCTAAAGTATAAAATAATAGTTCTGACACATACTGAAATTATGAATATTCAAGAATACATAATGAAATTTAAAAAGAAAAAGCAGGTTATTATACCATCTTGATTTTATTATTATCTAATATAATGAGCTATAAAACCATATCTTCAATGAGCACAAAGAACTAATTGAATACAAGATCAATTAGTAATGGAATAATAAAAAATATGTGGAAATGGACATGAAGTGGAAAAGGCATATTTATCTAGAGAATTTGCCTCAGTACTTCAAATTATTCTCTAGTTACGGATAAGTGGTCTTTTCTTCAGCCATTGTGAACAATCTGAGGATAAGACTTTATTCATCTTACCAGGTTCTCTTCATTTTTATAATTGCACGAGTAACATTTTTCATTCAGCATACAGTCTTTGAACATAAACCACGCACTATGCATCAGGGATTCAACGTTGAATAAGATCTAGTCCCAGTCACCAAAGAGTATACTTCTGAGAGGGTGAATCCTAAACTTCTTTTCTTTCTCAATTTTGTTCAGACATCTGTGACCCAGGAAAGCTCTCTCTGCAGTTATTTGATCAATGTGTGTCACACAAGTATGATGAGTAGCTCCCTGCAGCAGGGACTGTGTAAACCCTTACACATCTAGTGTACAGCACAGCATCTGACACAGGAAGACCCTCCAGAAATACTTTTAAGTGAATGAATTTGAGCACTCCTTCTTACTAATTTCCATGAAAAAGAGGGATTTGCAATGGCTTTCTCAGTTTTTTGAGGTTTTTTTTAAATCATAAGAACTTATATCGCCAAACAATTTGGGAGGCAGGTGGCACAGTGGTTAAGGAGCATGACCTCCACTGAGGCTCCTTGCTCTGAGTTCTGGTCCTACTACTTATTACAGTGTGAGTCTTAGGCAAGTTGTCTTAACCTCTGTATAAGTCTCTGGGTGGTACAAACTGTTGATACATTCCTCAGCTATCGGTAAGGATGGAGGTTTGAATCCACCCAGAGATGCCTCAGAAGAAAGGTCTGGATATCCACTTCCATTAAAAAAAAAAAATCAGCCACTGAAAACACTATGGAGCATAGGTCTACTCTGACACACAGGGATATCAGGATTTCGGGTCAAGTCCATAGCAACAGTTTACTGGTTTCATGGTCCCTTTCCTTGTCTGTAAAAGGAGAAATGTGATAGCAATTACCTTTGATTGTTAGGAGGATATAACGAGATTATACATGTAAAGTTTGACCTGCGTTGTTCAGTATGGTTGCCACCATGGCTACATGTGGCTATGTTCTTGTTGTTCAGTGCCATCAAGTAAGTTCCAATTCATAGTGACCCTATGTACAACAAAACCATCCTTGTTATAATTGAGCTCACTGTTGCCGCCATTGTTAAACTCATCTTGTTGAGGGTCTTCCCCTTTTTTGCTGATCCTCTAACAAGCATGACGTCCTTCTACTGGGACTGGTCATTCTTGAGAACATATCCATACTATGTAAGAGAAAATCTCACCATCCTCACTTCTAATGAGCATTCTGGCTGTAGTTCTTCCAAGAAAGATTTGTTCATTCTTTTGGCAGTCCATAGTATCTTCAATGTTGCTTGACAACACCATAATTCCAAGGCTTCAATTCTTCTTCAGTCTTCCTTATTGGTTGTCCAGCTTTCACATGCATATGAGACGATTGAAAGCACCACGGCTTGGGTCAGGCACAGCTTAGTCTTTCAAGTGACATCTTTGATTTTTAACACTTTAAAGAGATCTTCTGCAACAGAGTTGCCAAATGCAATGCAGACTTTGATTATTGACTGCTGCTTCCATGGGATTGTGGATACAAATTGACCCTCAACTCATAGCGACCCCATACACAACAGAACTAATTGCTTCCTGGTACTAGGCCATTCCCATGACTGGTTGCAGATCAAACCATTCTGACCCATATGGTTTTCTTTGGCTGATGTCAAGAAATAGATCACCAGACCTTTCTTCCTAGTTTGCCTTAGTTTGGAAGGTCAACTGAAACTGTTCAGCATCATAACACATACAAGCCTCCAGTGACAGAGAGGTAGTGGCTGTACATGATGTGTATCGTCCTGTTATCCAACCTGGTTCTCCCATATTAGAAGGCAAGAATTCAACTACTGAACCAACGCAGGCTTCTTACTTTATTATTGCATACCGACATATTTCATCCTATTTGTAGGCCTTAACTGTTCACAGTGGTTACCTTCAATGAAGACAGCAAGCAGATCTTTACTGATATCTTTTGTGATTCCCAGAATGTGCCAAGGATCAAAGGAACCGTTGGAAAAGATAATTTTGCTTCCCCTCACGTTGAAGCCTCCGTAGTACTCGTTGGTGGACCTAACACCCGCGTTCAGTGAATCATAATTAAACTCAGGGCCAAAGAAATCAGAACATTGCTGAACATAATAACTGCAAAGAAAATGAGACAAAAGTTTAGGTGCTGGGGAGTAGGACTGAGGAGTGTAAGACAGAAATTTACAGAAAGAGTGGGTTTTTTTGGTTTTTCAGTTGTTTTATTTTCCCCTGAGTTCTGAGTTACTTAAAATAGCTAAAAGGATTTCTTCAGTTTAAGAATGAAATCTGTCTCTCTCTGTGTCTGTCTCTATCCATCTGTCCTAGTTCAGCCTCTCCTTCTATGAGGTCTTCTAATAGGTAAGCACAGAGGAATGCGACCAGCAAAGTAATTGTCTATAGTACCCTTGGCCAATTCAGTATGGAACCTTAGTGAGGAGGCTATAGACACCACATGCTGCTGTTTTCTGGACTCCACCCAGGGCTTCAGGACAAGAAAGCAGAAAACTCTTTTCTTCTCTTTCCCACCAATTCCACACATGAGTATGGACTAGTAACCACTGTGGAAGGAAGAAAACTCAATGCATAGCCTGTCTGCCTATTGAGAAGGAAGAGTATAGCGGCAGTGAGAGTGAAAGACTGCCTCTAATGCAGAGAAGCATGCCCCAGGGCTCCTCAGACCCACCCAGTTCCAGTTGTTCTAGCCCTGAGGGTTTAGAACATCAAACAAATACTAAAGAAGGGAGTCAATCAGAAAGCAAGATTTCCACTCCTGTGTCCTAGGAAAAAACAATATGTAAAGGAACAAAGGGCTGATAATGTGAATGGGACTTCTCTCCACACTGCTGGAACAGACACCAAAAGAAGTATGGCTACAGTAGGTGTTTGCCCCAATACATGCACCTTCACCATAGACATTACTCTTAAAAAGTGTAGTCCAATTAGTATACTCGACTTTGACTAAGTTATACCTCCATTCCTTATCAGGAAATTTGAGTTTTGGGGGACTTTCATAGGAAAAAGTATTGCTTTGAAGTTCATACTTTTCCCCCCAAGTTCATACTTTTGTCATGATTTTGCCTTACATGATATTTTTACATATTATAGTATCTATGCATTTTCATGTAGAAGATATCTACACAGAGAGATAGTTGGATACATATAAAGAATGCTCTGCCCACAATTTTAACTATAAAATTGTCTTTAAATTTCTTCATATTTATTGACTTCTGTTTCTGGTGGACAAATCTAGAGATTAGGAACAATATTTTGCTCTACATACTCAGTCAGTATGAACAAAGGCTCATAAACCAATGAGAGAGAATTTGACTAAGGGTGATTTGTCTTGCTTCATACAACCAGCAAATCCTGACTGACATAAAATTCAAAACAGTTGGAGAAATTGCCTTCTTTATTTACAACTTTTCTGTCACCCATCTTCCTTAATTGGATTTTTCAATAACACACAAAGTACCTTCTTGGTGAAACGGTGTTAAATTAAATGACCCTGTAATGCCAACCAGTGAGAAAGAGGCTACTAGTTTATTTACTCTTATTCATTCTCTAAAACCTACAGAGTGTTTTCTGGCAACTACTAATTAAGTTAGGTTAGGAAAACTGATACTGGATACTACATATCTTTTTGGAATATTATTAATTTCTCAAACTTCCAACCAGAAGATTTCTCCCTTAAGTTGTCCCAAATTTGAAACTGGCCAATCTGATCAATTTGAGTATCGAAAAACAAACACACCAACAAAAAACCTACTATCATGGTTTCTAGTGACAAACAGAAGTCAAAGCAGAGCCTTTACCTAAGAGGCAGTCCAGTGAAGGGCTGGTTCTTTGAATCCGTGGTCTTAAAGAAACCAAATTCAGTGCAAGACTGATAGAACCATTGCCTGCCTAGAAAGCAAAAGGTCAATTGACTTAATCAGAAATGATATTTTTGTCAACGACCAAATAAAGAGATTAAACAAATTCAGTATTCTAATTTACATGATACTTGTGAACTTTTAAAACAAATTTGACCCCATTATTATTAATATTAGTTTTAGTCATGTCTGGCATTAACCCACCAAAATCCGAAACTCTGTCCAGTGAGAAGGAGATTCTAGTGAGGTCCTCACATGCTCCTAAAGTAATCCTGTCTCATTCCCTCAGGACCATCTCTGTGAGCACCTCAGTTCTGTCCTCCTGTCTGTCCTCTAGTTCCAGCCTCTGCTGGGAACACACTACATTGTCTCTGCATCTGCCTCTGGTTACTTCTCCTCAGAATGTCTCAGGACCTTCTTCATGAATTTTCATGAAGGAGAGATGCACACTCGATGCCCCTGTCCCACACCATCTCCATATATTCAGAGATTCTGTGACTGAAACTTTTCCCCAAGAGGTCACCAATATTGGTGTGATGACATAAATTAATTAATCAAAATGTGGATAATAACTTAGAAGTTCAGTTCATCTAAAGTCTAGGAGCTATGCCAAGAATTTGTCTTTGAGACATTTAATTAAACATCTTAAAAACTATTCATACAGAAAATAGCTTGAAGTTGTAGGTATATTAGATGTCAAACAGACTAATGGAAGAGAGGGTCCCTAGGAGGTGCTAACAATTCTTGCTCGACTACTAACCTAAAGATTGGCAATTTGAACCCACTCAGCAATGCTTCGCAAGAATGTCCTGGGATCTTGTCCTGTAAAGATTATAGTCAAGAAAATCCTATGGTCCAGTTTTGCTCTGTAACACAGGGGGTAGCCATGAGTTGAAATTGATTAGATGGCAACAGGTTAGGTCACTCCAAAGTATAACCCTGTTTGAGAACTGCTCTATACAGAATTTAAAGTGGAGTGAGGTATTTTCTTGGCATCAGTGTGCATGATTACTGTTAAAAAGTACTAAAGGGCACTAAGCATTTGGTATTTCTTAATCTTTTATTAGCATGATTTAATCCATGTATATCCAGGTTCTTAACTCATTCACTCTTTCTTCCCATCCTTGAGTAAATACCGTAGTTCTGGTTATTTTGTAATTTCTCATTTTCACCAGATAACACTTTACCTTTTGCAGGATTGTGGTAGTCTATGGAAGAGTCAGAGAAGCTTTTCAGTTTATCCTTATAATTTGCAGCAAGGCAACGTGAATATTCTTCCTTCACCACTGAATGTATAATTCTTACAAATCTGTAGTATGGTGAACCCAGTGAGGAGTTAGTCATTGTATCACAAAGGTCATCAATCTTGATTAATACCTGGTTTCCCTGCAAAAATTGAGATTCCGATTGTCCTTCAGAGAATAGACATGGGATGGCTTTCAGCTCCAAATGGAATTAAAATCCAAAATTATTTAAAATGATTTAAGTGATTGATTTTAATTCAAATAAGGTACCATTAGTCTTTGGTGACTTGGCCTGAAGATCAGCTTCTGAAAACTATCAGCTCACCGTGTATGGGTTTCATAGATGACTACAAGGGAGTCAACATTCCTTGTGCAAGACACACAGCTCATAAAAGCACTTGCTATAACGAAAGCTTTTGGTATTCAGGTAGGTATCTGGTTTAGAAGATCTTACAAATAAGCAAGCTTTGACTGAGCAAGCAGTATCTTGCCAGAGCAGTGCTAGAAACTGTGGGAGGTGTAAAACATGAGAACTAGCACTTCAGAAGTATCCAGTCGAAGGAGACAAGATACATAAAATATGTAAACATTAATGAGCTACTCTGGGAATGCTGAGAAAGTTTTGTGAGGACTAGAATCATGAGAAAAGGCTTCTTGAGGAGGTAGTAGTTGAGGGAGATCTGGAAGATGGTGTAAAGTTTAAATAAATAGGAGTAAGTAGAATGTAGTTGTATGATTATATTTATATGAAGTTTCTGGAATAGATAAAGGTATAAAGATTAGTGTTTAATAGCAGTTACAGGGCAAAGAAGGACTGAGAAAGGGAAGTATCATTTTTAAGGTAATATAGATTTTTTGATTATGGGGATGGAAAAATTGGCAATGAATGAATACTGATGTTTGCACATGTTTAATGTTATTGTTTTTATTGAATTGTACATACAAAAAATGTTGAATTTGCAAATGTTGAGTTTTTTTGTTTTTACAAAAATTAAAATTAAAAGTTAAAAAGGAATGTGCATTTAAGCAAGAGTGGCAATATGTCTGAAGAAGTGGCGGTCAAGATATGCCATGTCTAATAGGATGGTCAGTAGGCCTGAATGTGTGACATTGAATTAGTTACTTAACTGTTTAAGCCTTAGTTTGCTTATGTGCTCAATGTGGACAATAATAATACACTAATCAGAATAGCTTATAAAATTGCTATGAGGATTAAATGAAAGCAGCCCTAAGGACAGTACCTGGAACAAAGTTATTCTATAAGAAGCAGCATAACTAGTATAATCATTATTATACTTCTTCTTCCATTTTATTTTGTAGTAAGTGTACAGGAATTACAATATTTGCCATGTCTACTATCTTTACATACACATTCAGTGATACTAATTACAATTATCATATTGTTCAACTAACACCATATTATTATTCTTTTTTAGTCAACAGAACTATTCAAGAAGAAAAAAAAAAACTGAAGATCTCTAAGTTCATAGAATGTGGTTAGATTATGGAACTCTTACACTTTTGTTGATTATCAGTATAAGAGTGATAAAGGGCCTGTGTAGGAAATTTTTAAAGGAACAATAAAACTCTTTGTTTCAAATTTGCTACCCATCGAGAGCCATAAAAGGTTTTGTGTGGATGAAGGTCAAATCTGTTGGCAGAATTATACTTTCCAAATTACACTTTGTGAATTGTCTGTGGATTTAGGAATCCCTAACACCACACTTGGAGTTCCTGGATGGTGGAAATGGTTAACGTGCTGAGCGGCTAACCAAAAGGCTGGAGGTTCAAGTGCTCCAAGAGGTGCCTCGGAAAAAAGATCTAGCAATCTACTTCCAAAAGGTAATCTAATGGAAACTATGTGGAGCACAGTTCTATTGTGACACACATGGAGGCACTATGAGTCGGAATAGACATGCCAGCGACCAGTTCATTGAAGGCTACATTTGCACAGAAAATCTGAAGTTGACTACTACCATAGAAAGGGTTGCTAGAGAAACTGAATGTGATGAAAGGAAACACAACTATCCTTTATTAACTCATGTTTCTCACGAGAAATAAGACTTTCCCGCTGTGGGATTATGGGAAGGGGTAAGGAGAGCTGTCATGGTGCAGTGGTTAAGAGCACCACCGATAGCTGAAAGGTCTGCTTTTCAAATCCACCAGCCACTCCTTGGAAACCCTGGGGAGAGTTCTACTCTGTCCAGTAGGGTCGCTGTGAGTCAGAACTTACTCCATGAAGACGGACTTTTTTTTTTTTTAAAGACATATATGAGCAGTTAGCATAGAAAATAGTCTTGAATTGTACTTATATTTTGTACAAATCATCTGAGGACCTAATGCCGGGTTCCCGCTCTAGAGGTTTTGCAGTGAGGCCAAGGAATCTGTATTGTTAGCATACTTGTCAGGTAACTGTGCTGCAGATTGGTTCTCATGACAATTGCACCAATTCTGGTAGAGCGGAATCCTCTTAGATGCTGATACTGAAAGAAAAAACTACTCTCACCATGTCGCCTATTTAGTGGCATTTCAGGGGATTTGGTTAGATTTGGTATAGCTGGAGCACTACTAAAACAAGGGGTAGATTTGCAGTGTTTGCTTGAGTGAGGGAAAAAGCCTTCAAAAACCCATAACTGCCTGAGCATCATCTGTGTACATGGCCTCACGTTAGGTATCAAGGTATTAGTACATATTCCTCATTTATTCTAGGCTCTTGAAAGGGCAAATCTAAATACCAACTTTCATGCTAGAGTTGTATATTAGTTCAGCAAAAACAAAACCGCATGAATTTCAAACTATTTACCTCCCTATATAGCAAATAAAAACCCTCCAAAGCTAAGTTTAATCCATTATCAGAATATAAGATAGATTTTTACATAAGAAAACTCTATACTGTAAAAATTTTAAACGTGTAGTTTCCAATGCACGTAATTCTAAGAATTCTCTGAGATTTCAGTCATGAAACAACAGGTAGAATAAAGTCTCATGTAAATAACAGTAATCTTGGAAATGAAAAAAAAAAATGCGTTGAAGAGAGAAGTTTTTCCTTGACCAAGCCCTTTCCAACCACTTCCTAACTCCAAAACACACCTCAGGAAATTATGAAGTATTATTCATTAAAATCACTAAGCTGACAAGTGCTGAGGGAAAGAATCTGCCTTGTGAAGATTAAAGTTTGAATTTTAATGAGCCCATTGGCTTCCTTTATAGGTTCTTCCATGAAGACACTATAATGCCATCATCTGCAGAACAGTATCGCCTCTTGGCTTTGCTGTACATTGGCTGTGTGACTCCAGGCCAGTTACTTGGACTCTCTGAGGATCAGAGTCCATATCTTTAAATGTGGATATAACAATGTCTACCAAAAAAAAAAAATGCCATCAAGTCAACTCTGACTCATAGTGACCCTATATGACAGAGCAGAACTGTTTCATATGGTTTCCAAGGAGCTCCTGGTGGATTCAAAATGGTGACCTTTTTGTCAGCAGCCATAGCTCTTAACCACTACACCATCAGTGTTTCCAAATGACCACCTACAAGAGTATATTAGAGTAAATGAGATATCGTTAGTGGACCTGTCCTGTAGATTGCTGCATCTTAGTTGTGATCATTAAATCTGATATTTTCCATGATACAGTGAAAATTTAATTTTGCAAAAAGGAAGGAAGAAAGAAAGAAAGGATGAGGGAGGGAGGAAGGAAAGAAAAGAAAGAGAAAAGGAAGTGAAGACATCATTTATATAATTTGGAGTCTTTCTTAAAAGAAGTTAAGAAAACATATATTATCACAGCAGTCAACACATGGGTTTTAGTCAGAGAAAGTCACATCAAAATTCTGATTCAGCCCCTTAGTAGACATTGTGTCTTTGGGCAAGTCATTTAAAGCCTTGGAGCCTGGGCTCCTCATTTTTAAAATAGGACTCACACAGACACACGTTGGAATTTAGGAGAAAAAATATAAACTAATTAGTATAAAGGCCTTGCAAGGATAAGCTCTTGGTCTGTGGTAGTTGTTATAAATATCATTATCTCATTATTATAATTATTATTCATTAACAACATGTCACAGGTCAAGGCCATTGTATGTTCGTTTATAGGCAAACTTATTCTGATGCAAGTCCATCACATTTGCAAAAGAACAAATTGCATGATTTGGCCTTCTGACATAACAACTATCAACCTCCAGAGTAACCTCTAAACTGTTTTCCAGGCCACTGGAGGCTAGTCATACAATATTTGACCTCTAAGTTCTAGACTGATTGTCATCTTTGCTGAGAATTCCGGCTAACCAAGTTGGAGACCAGGCATATCAGTTACAAACTCAGCAAATCCTCCATTCTTTTGAGCAAGAAGGTGGGCAGAAAATTAACACTTACAGATTAAAATACAGGGAAATAACTGTACCTGAGGAATTATTTTAATTCTGGTTAAATGTGGGCCTTGCATACCCTTAATGGGATTAAAAAAATGCATATAGACAACTCGATAATTCAGTGATGATTAATTATTCAGTAATAAAAGATTTATGCATGATATTCAAAGTAGAAAACAGATATACAAACCACACATCAGGAGCCAAGTCTCTCCTTGAATGATCCTTTAGAAACAATCAAGAATTTTCTCTACAATCTACTTCCAAAGAGAAGAGAGAGGAAATCATGACCCTCATCTCTTCCATGTAACTAAAATACCAAGCTGTGCTTGGGGATGGGAAAAAGAAAATGGATGTGGATGCTTCTGTTGTCTCAGACCCTTAGTAGTGGTTCTGGAGAGAGAATGCATTGGGTCTGCCTGCTCCTCAGCCTGACCTTTATCTTCCCAGCATGTGTTACCAAGTTTGTGGCAGCTCCTTTCTCAGAATGACTCCAGCATTCAGAGGATTCTGAACGCAACATTGGTCTTAGGTTTCTTAAAGTAATCACTAACCTAGGAACTTCTAATTCATTTAAAGTCAGTCATATATACTACATTTATTTATTTATTGTTTTTGGAAAGATTATTTTTAAAACTTTAAGGTGTAATTTTACAAATATTTCCTTTGTTAGGCACTTCCATATATTATTATTGAATGCCTGTTATGTGTTGAATTCTGTCCCCCCAAAAGTTATATTGCAGTCCTCACCCTTCATCCCTGTGAATGTGACATTGTTTGGAAATAGGGTCTTTGAAGATGTTATCAGATAAGTTAACATGCTATCCTACTGGAATAGGTGAGTCATACTCCAATACAAGTGCTTCCATATAAAAGAGGAGAACAGACAGAGACAGACT
The DNA here is from genome assembly GCA_030035585.1 of Dugong dugon. NCBI lineage: Eukaryota > Metazoa > Chordata > Mammalia > Sirenia > Dugongidae > Dugong > Dugong dugon. The sequence goes on along the minus strand of JASCZL010000193.1, from coordinate 15,101 downwards.
TGTAGTAACGAAAGGAAAAGAGCCATGTAATGATGATGTTATAATGAGACTACAATCCAAGGAATGCCAAAGGTTATCAGAAGCTGAAAGAGACAATGAAGAATCTCCCCTAGAACCTTCAGAGAGTACATGGCCCAACTGACACCCTGAATTAGTAATTTTAGACTACAGAATGGTGAGACACTAAGTTTATGTTGTTGAAAGCCACATCCTTTGTGATAATTTGTTAAGGCAGCACTAGGAAACCACTACAATGGCCCATAGTGTAGGTGCATTAGACCCGGAAGTCTCAGAGCTAGTAATATTTACCTCATGGGGTATCCTGTTATGAATCACATAGATAACAAGAGATAGAAACTGTGGAGAAGGGGGGCCTGGATATATATCTTGATCCATATCAATATTCCTTCTCCAGATACCAAAGAAAAATTGAATGCGAGCCAGGCAGAGTCTCTGTTCTAAAGAATGGTATGATCTAGCAGCAGAAGTATACTCCTAAAGCACCAAATGAGCTGGAGAAAAATATATATATGATAAGATCAAAAATAAAATGCTGTCAATGGGGAATACTGGTTAGAGAAAGAAGAAGCTGTATCTGCTTGGAGCAATAAGGAGAGATTTTATGGGAGGGTCGGTTTTAAAATGCACTTAACATATTTTGATGGGAACAAGAATAGGGAGGCTTCCAGAAGACTAGAGTAACCTGAGGGGAAATATGCATGTGAGTACGAGAACAGCAAATTGTAAAATATGGCTAGAACACAATTTGCGAAATTTAGAAGATTGGAACTTGCGATATAACAGCAGACTGAATACTTTTTGTCGTAGTTCATTCTGTTGATGAGAAGAGTTTAAGGGTTTTTTTAGCAAGAGAAGCAATGAGATAAGAGCTGTGCTCTAGGAAGAGTAACCTAGAGTTTGATATACAAAGAAGTGGCTTAGGGGCAGACAGGAGGCTGGAAGACAGCTCAGAAGGCCTGTTAAGGATCTGAATGAGAATGGAAAGGGGTAACAGTGAAGGAGGGTATGGCCACAACTGTCTGTTTTTACCACTCTTTCACCAGCACATATCACAGTGCTGGTATAAGTTGGTACTCAGTGTGGGAGGGCAGAAGCAAGGGAGGAAGAGACTGACAGAGTGTTAGAAGGAGGTACAGAGAGAAAGGGGGAAGGAAGGAAAGTATGAGAGACATTTCCATTAAGACTTTGAAAACTTGTTGTAATATTTTCAACTCATAATTATGAAGCTCCCTCCCCCACAAAAAAGTATACAGAAAAACTGGTGAGATCCAAGTAAGATCTGTAGTCTTGTTAACTATATTGTGCAATGTCAATTGGTTCTGATAATTTACTGCAGTTATGTAAGATGCTTATATTGGATAAAAGTGGATGAAAAGAACATGAGGCATCTCAGTATACTTTTTGTAACTCCTTGTGAGCCCATAATTCGTTTCAAAATAAAAAAGGTATAAAAAAAATTAATGCAAGTTGTAAACCAGTTTATCACCTTATTCTAGCAGATGTCTGTCCTTGTACTTACTCTCTTTGGCAGTTTAACTGGCTGTTTAGGGTTGCCTGTGGGGTGAGGCCACCTTGGTTAGGTACCTCAGGCTCTGAACATGTTCCTTATCTCTGACATTCCTCAAAAGAAACCTTTATTTCCCTGATATCCCCAAAAAAGTTGTGATTTTTTTTGAGATTATCAGAGTTCACAAGTTTCCATTTCAAAATCTGTCTTATTCCATGACCCAGTGGATCAAAAGAGCTATAAATGTTATCATCTTTATATTCAAATTTTCTTTTAAATTTCCTGCATCTGACAGTTATTTAAACTACTTAAATTCAACATATTTTTCTCTTCAGTCCATACAAGATGTAATTCCATTATTTTCTACTTGCTTATAGTTGTTACTATGACACAGATCAGGCTCAGGGTAATCGTACTTAATGGGACAGCTTTTTAAAATTTTTTAGATCAAAGGTTTTATTGAAGTTGTTGAATTCTGTCTTACAGCACATCCAGTATTATTCCATTCTTCCATTTTATAAAATAGTTTCCAAGTGTATTTGGAACAAAAGATGAGTAAGAAGTTTTGGCATATTAATCTTTCAGTAGCTGACATATTTCATTGTTTAGTTTTACTCTCATACTAGAGGCTTGTACGTATTATTTTAATCTTTAAAGAAATACCCACACCATGTATAGCTTTATCTACAACAATTTATGTCACCTAGACAACTAGTGAATGCTTACTTGACCTGTTATTTCTTTCTCCATCTCTTCCCAGCTTTATTTCTTCATTTTCTTACCTTATCATTTTTTGCATTTATATTGTGTTGAACACTGACCCCAACAAGCATAATCAAACGATACAGAAGAAAGGTTGTGTCCATTACTGAGTATAACTTAAGTTTTTTACATAACCTGTGGGAAAGAAAACAAGAGAACACACTTAAAGTTTCATTTCACTTTAACCTCAAAACTGAAATGTAGAAAATAATCCAGAATGAATTAATACTAGATTTCTTCAGAATATTTATACTATGGTAGGAGAAATAAATCATGGTCCCAATGGTTACAGTCATCGTTATGCTTCAGCCCATTGCTGTAGCCAATGTATCAATCCATCTCATTGAGGGTCTTCCTCTTTTTTGCTGACCCTCTACTTTACCAAGCACAATGTCCTTCTCCAGGGACTGATCCATCCTGATAAAATGTCTAAAGTATGTTAGACATAGTCTCATCATTTTTGCTTCAAAGCAGCATTCTGGCTGGACTTCTTCCAAGACAGATTTGTTGGTTCTTTTGGCAGTCCGTGGTATATTCAGTATTCTTCACCAACACCACAATTGAAAGGCGTCAATTATTCTTGGTCGTCCTTAGTCATTGTCCAGCTGTTGTTTGCATATGATGCCATTGAAAACACCATGGGTTGGGTCAGGCTCACCATAGTCGTGAAGGTGACATCTTTGCTTTTCAACACTTTAAAGAGGACTATTGAGGCAGGTTTATCGAATGCAAATCCTTGCACATGTACAGAATCCCGTACAAAATCCTTACTCCATATAGTGTATAAATGGTAACTTAGACTTTTTTTTTTAGAGCAGATAATAGCAGAAATGGAAAGTTAAGGATACACAGTACAGAGAAATGAATGATCCTTTAGATTAAAAAGACCTGTGAGATACATTATTTCCTGTAAACAACCAGGGATCATGTATAAGGAGATAGCTAAAGTAAATGTAGGAGTATTCATGAACGCACAATGGCAAACATTTTCCAGTGTTGGGTATTCTGGACGGTATTGGGGCAGTTTAGATCTGAGGGACATTCTACTGGAGGTTGATGTGTAAGCAGTTCTGAGGACTTCAAATTACACTGTGATCTTAGAAAAGTCAGTTAAGTTTCTAGGTATTAGTTTTTTAAATCTATAAAATGGCACAAGATTAGAACAAGATGATTTCTTAGAGCCCTTCCACAAAGTATATTCTAGAGATGTGCCTTTACTCAGATTTCTCAAAGATTAACATTGACATGTTAAAGTATCATTCAGATACTTACCAAGTACTAATATGGCATGTTCATATTTCACTGGGTCCTTTTTGTTGATTATTCACCACTTGAGAGATCATGAACCATTCTGGAGAATTTGATATTTAAAGAAATATAGAAACTAAAGTCCATGTTTAACAACAAAGAGTGTAGAATATTGGAGGCACAGACAACATGGGGCTATAGACAGAAGCACCATGCTGTCCTCTTCAGCAAAGACCTGAAAAACTAACTAAAACAGATACAAACATCAATCTTGTAACTTTAAATACCAAATAAAGGAATAAAGAACTAGATCAAGCACTGAATGGAATAAGAAATTGACAGAGAACAGAGAGCAAGGAGAGCTATGTAGTGGAGGTCCCATACCAGATAATGTGGCCAAATTCCACATCTTGGGCTAAAGCTAGGATAGAATTCAGATAGGGAGTACAGGAAGGCCACTTCATGGAGTTCCCAACAGGAGATAGACCACCCGGTAACCAGGGAAACATGCTTTCCCACCCTGATCCTTCTTCCTTCTATGTGGCATCTGTCGCTTTCCATCCAGCCATGGTTGCTCAGGAGGAGAGACACTAACTCACTGCTGCCAAGGTCCATCCTGCCCCCACCAGCTGGCTCCTTCAGTGCCATTTTGTGTTTGTTTGCATGATTTTCCTTTTTATTTATTTTTTTGGTTGATTCTCTCTCACTCCCTTCCTTCCTTTCCTTTCTTTTGCCAAGCTAACCTTGTGTGCTATCCCCTCCAGTTCTAGACTGGCTGTAATTTTTTGGTTTGTTTCCTTTGTTTTTTGTTGTTTGTTCTGTTTATTTGTTTCCTTACATATATACACACACACACACAGACATATATAGACCATTTTTTTGTTGCTTCTCTTTCTCTTCCCTTCCTTCCTTTTTCTGTGCCATACCAGCCCCTTTTGACAGGCTGTGATATTTTCGTTTTTTTCCTTTCTTTTTTTTTTTTTTTCCTTGTTTTCTGTTTCTTCTCTCTCTCTACTTTCCTTCTTTTCCTTCTGGAAGGGCCATCCATGCTGCACAGTTCAGTTGAAGAGTCATTGCACTCAGCCTCTCTGTGTCTGTGCTGCCATCAATGACCAGCTTCTTTTCCCTATTGCTTCTGTCTCTTTCCCTTCCTTCCTTTCCTTTCTACCATCTGCCTAGCCCTGTATGCAGCCCCCAACTTCTTGGTGGACTGTGTTGTACTGCTCTCCTGGGAGCCTCAGGCACACGGCCTCTCCAGATCTGTGCTGCCTCGACAGACTAGCTCCCTCTGCATCATATTTTAAATTTTTCCTTAACTTCTTTTCATTCTCCCTCCCAGCTAGGCCCTGCACTGCCTCTGTTCCTTCCTGAGGAGTTGTGCTTTGCCAACCAGGGAAAGAGACAACACCTCAGTATCCCCCTAGTTTTGCCCTGTCCCCATCAACAGGCACCCCATCACCATATTTTTTGTTGTTGTTTTTATTTTTTTATATATTTTTTAATTTTTTTACTTGTTTAATTGTTGTTTTTTCCTTTCTTTCCCCTCTTTTCTTTCCTTTCTCCCACCCATCTAGCCCTGTGTACCACCATTCTGCTTTTCCACAGGCTGAGCCACACCTCTCAGCTAGAGAGCCATGAGCACACATCCTTGCCAGGTCTGCCTCGCCCCCAAATGCTAAATACTACCTCACCATCATTTTATTTCCTTATTTATTTTCCTTTATTTTTTAACTTCAGTTTTTGCTGTTTTTCACCTTTTTTGCTTTTCTTTCCCTCTTATCTATCTCTTCTTTCACCTAATCACTTAGCTCTGCACATCACATAATTTCCTTCCCTTCTTGCCTGTCTGCATTCTTTGCTGGATGCTATACCATCTCCCCCGGTTCATGCCACAAACTACCCATCCCCATACTTTACCCCACTGGGGACTCCCTGATGCAACATAGCTGAGTGACCGGCCCTGCCCTCCTGGACAAGGTGGTGAGACATATCATGCCCACAGGCAGGCAAATAACAAAACATACCAGGTCTGCCTGCCCAGATACAACCAAATAGAATGAACAAAAAAAAGGGAAAAAAAGGATGAAACCATCAAATCTAGAATCAACAAACAAAGGAAATAATTCCTAAATGTCCAGGAGACAGAAGTCAATATCGAAACATATTAAAAAAAAAAAAAGGAGATGATGCATGGCTCCAGAAAGTAATCAAAATAAAACCACTGATGACCTTCTGCTAGAAGAAAAGGCATTAGAACTACCTGATAGGGAATTCATAAATAAAATATTCAGAGTTCTCCAACAGATGAGGGAAAATGCAGAAAAAATAAGGAAAATAGACAAAATTATGGAAACAATAAGCAAAACAATGGAAGAAATCAGGAAAATAATGCAGGAACAAAATGTCAAAATAATTAAACAACTAGAAATCATACAGAAACAAGAATTAGAAATCTGAAAGATGAAAAACAAGATTTCAGAATTGGACAGTGCAAAAAAGGTTTTAGGAGCAAATCTGAAACAAAGGAAGACAGGATAGATGAAACTGAAGACAGATCCTTGGATACCACTTTGAGGAAAATCAGAGAAAAATAAAGAAACCCTGAGAACAGTATGGGATACAATCAAAAGCAAAAATTTCTGTGTGATTGGAGTTCCAGAATAGTAGGAGGAAACAGAAAGCACAGAGAGGATATTGAAGATTTGCTGACATAAAATTTCCCTAAGAACATGAAAGATGAAAAGCTGACTACCCAAAAAGCTCAACGAAACCCATATAGGGTAGACTTCAAAAGAAAAACACCAAGACATATCATAATCACCCTTGCTAAAATCAAAAACAAAGAAAGAATTCTAAGCAGTTTGAGAAAAATAAAAAGTCACATACAAAGGGGAAACAATAAGACTAAGCTCTGATTACTCAGCAGAAACCATGCAGGTAAGAAAGCAATGGATAACACATATAAAATCTAGAAAGAAAAAAAAGGCCAACCAAAAATAATATACCCCGCAATACTCTCACTCAAATATGATGGCGAAATTTAGGACATTTTCAGATAAAGAGCAATTAAGGGAATAAATAAAACCAAAACAAACTTACAATAATAATTAAAGGGAATCATTTGGTTAGAGAGCCAACGTCATCAGACAACAAACTAAACCTACACATGAGACAACATTAGCCAGATACCAGCCTCGATAATAAACTCTCAAGGATAAAGCAAAAGTAAACAATTTACGACAAGGAACCCGTTGTCCATAAATGACAACACTATCAGAACAATAAAACAGGGAATAAATGGTGTAGGTATAGGACTTTCAAATGGAGAGGAGGTCAAGGCTTTATCAAGTAAACAAGACTGGTTTCAACTTAGGAAGCTAGGGCTAAATTTCAAGGTAACAACAAAGAAAGTTAACAAACCTACTCGTCAACTTATATAAGAAAAAAATAAAGCCTCAGTAAGCACAAAATGTACAAAAATGAAAGAAAACAAAAAGGTAGACCAATAAAAGGAATTCAGCAAAGAAGAGTAACAGAAACAAGAAATACATCACCAACATGAAAAATCACTACAAAATGACAGCAATAAACACACACTTATCAGTAATCACACTGAATGTAAACGGCTAATATGCACTCATAAGGAATGCATTTAAATTTAAATTTATCAGAAATCAAAGGATAAAAAAAATATATGAAGAAAAATAGCAACCAAAAAACAGAAGGAATGGCAATACTAATCTCATATAAAATAGACTTTGAAACGAAATCCACCAAAAATGACAAAGAAGGGTATTATAAAATGATTAAAGGGCCAGTCCACCATGAACACACAGTCATAATAAGTAACTACACATCCAATGTCAGGACCCCAATATGCAACAAGCTCTAACAGCATTGAAAAGAAAAATTGATAGTTCCACAATAATAGTAGGAGACATCAACACACGATTATTGGTAAAGAACAGAACATCTAGAAAGCAACTCAATAAAGATACAGATGATATAAGGTCACAACTGACCAACTTGATCTCAGAGACATAATTAGAACACTCCACTCAACAGCTACAAAGTACACATTCTTTTCAAACACATATGGAACATTCTCCAGAATAAACCATATAGAAAACACAGCAACCCTCAGCAAAATCCAAAACATTTAGATAGAACAAAGTATCTTCTCTGATCATAATGACATTAAATAGAAATTAATAACAGGAAGAGCAAGGGAAAAAAATCAACTAAATGGAAATCAAATAACATACTTCTTAAAAACCACTAGGTAATAGAAGAAATAAAATATGAGATCAACAAATGCCTAGTATCAAACAAGAATAAAAACATACCAAAAACTGGGAAACAGCAAAGGCAGCGCTCAGAGTCAACTACAGCAATAGATGCACACATCAAAAGACAAGAGAGGCACAAAAACAAAACAATAGCTACACAACTCAAACAAAGAGAGAACAGCAAAAGAAGCCCAGAGCCACCAGAAGAAAGGACATAATAAAGATCAGAGCAGAAACAAATTAAACAGAGAGTACAATAACAATAGAAAGAAACAATAAGACTAAAAGTTGGTTCTTTAAAGGAGTAACAAAATCGACAAACCATTGGCCAAAATGACAAAAGAAAAACAGGAGGGGATACAAATAATCCAAATAAGAAGAGAAATTGGAGACATTACAACAGACTCAACTGAAATAAAAAAGGATCATAACAGAGTACTATGAAAAATTGTACTCCAACAAATATGAAAACCTAGAGCAAATGGACAAATTTCTAAAAACACACTACCTACCTAAACTAACACAAACTGAAGTTGAAAATCTGAACAGACCCATAATAAGAGAAGAGATTGAAAAGACTAAAAAAAATAAAAATAATAATAAATACTCCTAACAACAACAACAAAAAAGCCCTGGCTCAGATGTCTTCAGTGAAGAATCTACCATTCAAAGAAGAGCTTACACTAGTACTTCTCAAATTATTTCAGAACACAGATAATGAAGGGATATTTCCAAATTCATTTTATCAAGCCAGCATAACCCTGTTACCAAAACCAGGCATAGACACCACAAAAAAAGAAAATTACAGCTCTATATCTCTCAGGAATATAGTTGCAGAAATTCATGATGAAAGGCTAGCCAATAGAATTCAGCATCACATCAAGAAAATCATACATATTACACCACAACCAAGTGGAATTCAAACCAGATATGCAAGGATGGTTCAACACTGAAAAATCAGTCAATGTAATCCACCACATAAATAAAAAATAGAATCAAATGATCATCTCATGAATACGAGGTTATTGAAAACACCAAGGCTTGGGTCACGTGCATCTTAGCCTTCAAAGTGACATCTTTGATTTTCAAAACTTTAAAGAGGCCTTTTGCAGCTGATTTTCCCAATGCAATGAGTTCTTTGATTTCTTGACTGCTACGTCCATGGGTGTGTTGATGTGGATACAAGTACAATGAAATCCTCGACAAGTTCAGTTTATCAAGATGTTACTTATTGGTCCAGTTTTGAGGATTTTTGTTTACTTTATGTTGAGGCATAATCCATACTGAAGGCTGTGGTCTTTGGCCTCCATCATTAAGTATTTCAAGTCCTCCTCACTTTCAGCAAGCAAGGTTGTATCAACTGAGTAACGTGCAGATTGTTGCTGAGTATTCCTCCAATCCTGATGCCCTATTCTTCTTCATATAGTCCAGCTTCTCAGACTCTTTGCTCAGCATACAGCTTGAAAAGTTATGGTGAAAAATACAACCCTGACACACACTTTTCCTAACTTTAAACTGCCAGTATCCCCTTCTTCCGTTCTAATGACTACCTCTTGATCTATGTACAGGCTCTTCAAGAGCACAAATCTGAATATTCAGTAATTCCCATTCTTTGAAATGTTATCCATAATTTATTATGATCCACACAGCTGAATTCCTTTGCATGGTCAATAAAGCATAGGTAAACATCTTTCTGCAATTGTCTGCTTTCAGTCAGGGTCCATCTGACATCAGCAATGATATCTCTGGTTGCACACCCTCTTCTGAATCTGGCTGGAATTTCTGTCAGTTCTCTGTACATATACTGCTGTAGCAGCTTCTGAATGATCTTCAGAAAAATTTTACATGAGTGTGATATTAATTATATTGTTTGATAATTTCCACATTCTATTAAAATGGCTTTCTTAGGAATAGGCATAAAATACTAAGGAATACATCTAACTAAGGATGTAAAAGACCTATACCAAGAAAACTACAATATACACTACTGCAAAAAACCAAAATAAACCTACATAAATGGGAAAACGTATCATGCTTATGCAAGGTAGATTTAACATAGTGAAAATGTGAATTCTACCCAAAGTAGTCTACAAATACAATGCAAACTCGATCCAAATACTAACAGTGTTCTTTAAAGAGATAGAAAAACTAATCTTTAACCCTATATTGAATGGAAGGAGGCCCTGAATAAGAAAGCATGTAGAAGAAGAAAGCAGGAGGACTTGCACTATCTGACCTCAGAGACTACTATACAGCTACGGTAGTCAAAACAGCCTAGTATAGAACAATGACACTTTGACCAATGGAACAGAATTGAGGAGTCAGATGTAAATCCATTCACCTATGGTCAACTGATCATTAACACAGGCCCAAAATCCACCAAATAGGAACACAAAGTCTTTTTAACAAATGGTGCTGGCAAAACTGGATGTCCATCTACAAAAAAATGAAATAGAACACATTCTTCACACCATACACAAAAAGTAATTCAAAATGGATCAAAGACCTAAATATAAAACCCAAAACTATAAAGATCATAGAAAAAAATGGGTGTCAATACTAGAGACACTAATGCAAGTCATTTAACACGATACAAACCACACAGGAGATAAGCTGGATACCTAGGATCTTCTAAAAATTAAACACTTAAGCTCATCAAAAGACTTCACCGAAAGAGTGAAAGAGAACTTACAGACTGGAAAAAAAATGTTTGGCTATTACAAATCTTACAAATGTCTAATTCTAAAATCTACAGGAAAATCCAACACCTCTACAAAAAAAAGACAAACAATCTAATAAAATAGGGGCAAAAAATATGAACAGACACTTCACCAAAGAAGACATTAAAGCATATAAAAGATACATGAAGAAAATGCTCATGATCAGTAGTCATTAGAGAAAGGCAAACAAAAACTACAATGAGAAACACCTACATTACTGCCATGAATTAAAAAAAAAAAAAGCAAAGACAGAAAATAGCAAATGTTGGAGAAGCTGCTGGGAGGTTGGAACACTTAGGCACTGCTGGTGCAAATGCAAAATGCCGCAACCATTTTGTAAAATGATATTGTTCTTCCTTAAAAAGCTAGAACTAGAAATACCTTATGATCCATAAACCTCACTCCTAGTAATGTATCCTAAAGAAATAAGAGCAGTCACATGAATAGACATATGCACACCCATGTTCATTGCAGCATTATTCACAATAGCAAAAAAATGGAAGCAACCTAGGTGCCATCAACAGATGAACTGATAAACAAAGTATGGTACATTTAGTCAATGGAATACTACACAATAATAAAAAAAAATGATGAATCTGCAAAGCATCTCACAACACTAAATAGACAATAAATAGGTGGTAACTTTGCTGAAGGGTAAGACAGTGCAAAAATACTGAGGAAGCCAGCACAAATTTTCGAAGGCAAGGTCATGGAAGCTCCATAGACACATCCAAACTCCCTGAGGGACCAAATTACTGGGCTGACGGCAGTGTGGACCACGGTCTCGGGGAACATCTAGCTCAATTAGCATAATATACTTCATAAATAAAATGTCCGACCTTCTTCTTTGCTGAGTAGTATCTGGGGTCTTAAAAGCTTGTGAGTGGTGATCTAAGATACTGCACTGTCTCACCCAATATGGATTAAAGGAGAATGAAGAAAACCAAAGACACAAAGGAAACATTAGTCCAAAGAACTAATGGACCACAACTAACACAGTTTCCATCACAATGAGTCCAGCACAACTATATGGTAATCTATAGGTTCTCTCTTTACTCTTCTGGTGAAGTCTTTGATGAGCATAAGTGTCTAATTTTTAGAAGATCCCAGTTATCTAGTGTCTTAGTTATCTAGTGCTGGTATAACAGAAGTACCACAAGTGGATAGCTTCAACAAAGAGAATTTTTTTCTCTCACAGTCTAGTAGGTTACAAGTCCAAATTCAGGCCGTCAGCTCCAAGAGAAGGCTTTCTCTGTTGGCTCTGGACGAAAGTCCTTGTCATCAGTCTTCTCCTGTTCTGGGAGCATCTCAGCACAGTGACCTCCATTTCAAAGGATGCACTCTGCTCCTTCCACTGCCTTCTTGGTGGTATGAGGTCCGCAATCCTCTCTGCTGGCCAATCTCTTTTATATCTCAAAAGAGATTGGCTTAAGACACTAACTAATCTTGTAGATTTCATCAATATAACTGCCACTCATCCATCTTACTACATCATAATGATAGATTATACAACACAGAGGGAAATCACATTAGATGAAAAAATTTAGACAATTATAAAATACTGGGAATCATGACCTAGCCAAGTTGAAAGATATTTTTGGGGACACATTCCATATATGACATCCAGTTTATCTTCTAGCATTTGTGTATTGTTAGTTATGGTTTTTATCCTATTAATGCCTTGCATTAAGGCCTCTAGCATTGATCCTATTCTATCTTCTATGATCTTAATAGTTGTTTCATTTTATATTTATCCTAGAGAAATAAGAGCTGTCACTCAAATAGACGTATGCACACACTTATACATTGCAGCGTTGCTCACAATAGCAAAAAGATGGAAACAAACTAGATGCCCATCAACAGAAGAATGGATAAACGAACTATGTATGGTACATACACACAATTGAATGTTATGTAACAATAAAGGGCAATGATGAATCTGGAGGATATTATGCTGAGTGAAATAAGTCAGTCACCAAAGAGAAATATTGTGTGAGACCACTAGTATAAAAACTCATGAAAAGGTTTACACACAAAAAGAAACAATCTTTGATTGTTATGAGGGAGAAGAGGGGTGGGAAAAGAAAAACACTAACCAGACAATAGATAAATGGTATCTCTGGTGAAGGGTAAAACAGTACACAATTCTGGGGAAGTTAGCACAACTTGACACATCTAAAAGCTTGACAGACACATCTAAACTCCATGAGGGACTGAAGTAATGGGCTGAGGACTGCGGAATATAATCTTGGGGTACATCTAGTTCTATTGACATAATATAGTTTATAAAGTAAATGTTTTACATTTCACTTTTGTGAGTAACATCTGAGATCTGAAAAGCTTGTGAGTGACCATCTAATATACTCTGCTGGTCTCACCCTGTCTGGAGCAAGAGAGAATGAAGAAAACACATACAACAGAAAGATTAGTCCAGAGGACTAGAACAACTACCACAGCCTCCACCAGACTGATTCAAGCACAGTTGATGGTACCCGGCAACCACAACTAACTATTCTGACAGGGATCACAATAGATGGTATCAGACAGGGCTGCAGAAAAATCTAGTACAAAATTTTAACTACTTAAAAATAATGAGAGTAAATGGACACACCAGCCCAGGGGCAAAGACAAGAAGGCAAGAGGCAAAAGGACAGCTAGTAACGAGGAACCTAAGTTCGAGAAGGGAATAGTGTTGACATGTTGTCGGTTGGCAACCAATGTCAGGAAACAAAATGTAGGTTAACTTTTTAATGAGAAGCTAGTTTGCTCTGCAGACCTTCATCTATAGTATAAGTAATAAATAAATATAAAAAGAAGAAAAAAACAAAGTTCAAAACAATTTAAGAAAAATAAAATAAAATGTCATTTACTAATTAAAAAAAAAAAGAACTTAGAATAATGACAGAGTTTCACACTTTTAAAAATCAGGTATCACTCCCACAGCTATTCACAGAAATGTATCTAGACTGGGAAATCATGTGAAATTAAATTAAATGTGTGATACATGACTATAAAATAATGTGTCTGCTTTCAAAATAAACACAATTAAGGTGTTGGCAAAGAATACTGAATATATCATGGACTGCCAAAATAAAGAACAAATCTGTCATGGAAGAAGTACAGCCAGAATTCTCCTTAAGTGCAAGAATGGCAAGACTTTGTCTCACACACTTTGGACATGTTATCAGGAGGGATCAGTCCCTGGAGAAGGACATCATACTTAGTAAGTAGAGGGTCAGCAAAAAAGAAGACCCTCAGTGAGATGGACTGACACGGTGGCAGCAGCAATCGGCTCAAGGATTACAACAATTGTGAGAATGGCATAGGACCAGGCAGTGTTTAGTTCATTATACCTAGTGTTGCTATGAGTTGGGACTGACTCAACAGCACCTAAAAGCAGCAACAAATTCAAGTTTACTTAATACACACTGAAGCTAATATTACTCTTAAAGTAAATAGGGTAAGTACTGATAAATAGAAAATATATTTAAAGGAAAATGCACTTTACTTCATCCATTTTATAAAATGACCTAACTCAAACTTGTGACCGCATCAGCAAATCCATTAACCCAGCTCTCTATTAAAAAATTTCTGGTATACCACTTTACTGTGTGTCTGTCCTCTAAAAGGGAGATTTATGTATTCTTCCATATAGAATTGATTTGGGCCAAAAAAGATTTCGTGAGAGCACAATTTTCATATTTCCTGTGTCAGCACACTCTCAGAGAATAGATAGTGGTCCAAGAGGGATGGTCCAAAATCTCCAAGAACCTGAATAAGGACTTTGGGAAATGGATCTTTTCATTTGAGATTTCCACCATTCAATAAATTCCCCACCCCTAAATTCTTGTAGAAAAAAAATCATTTCTAGAAAAAAGATTGAAGCTGAATTTGATATATTCTTTTGCTGCTTAATATTCTATACTCACTGATACAGGAGATCTTGTACATTTTCATAAGTCACATATTTTCTCCAAGCTATATGGGCCTATAGAAAACACTCCCTGGCTTTGCTATGTTTGAGTTCTGACTGGAAAAGTACAGAAAAACTATAAATAATTGCTCACTAAGGGGTACAGACCACGGGTTCCAGGGGACTGAGAGAATAGGGAGATGCTTGGAGCTATACTATGCAGTTAGCAAGGTTGTTGGTCCCTATCAAGTGTCACTCAAGTTCCTGGTGAGATAGTATGTTCAAACCCCACATCTAACACTTTCTTGCAGAGAGACTTTTAGGCTAGCTGCCTTTCTCCTCAAGAATCATCAGTGGTACCATGGTTCAATTCTTGCCTTCCATGTGGAAGACCTGGATTCATATCCTGGCTGATACACCTCATGTACAACCACCACCTGTCTGTCAGTGAAGGCCTGTGAGTTGCTATGCTGCTGAGAAGGTTTCAATGGAACTTACAATCTAAACATACTAGGAAGGAAGTCCTAGTTACCTGCTTTCAAAAAACAGGCAATGAAAATCCTATGGATCACGACAATACGATCGGTAAACAATCAGGGGATGGCAGAGGAGCAAACAGCTTTGCATTCCATTGTGCATAG
>JASCZL010000191.1:0-68031 GCA_030035585.1 Dugong dugon | reverse complement strand
TAACAAATTCATGATTGTTTCCAACACAAATTCAGAGAACGGGGAAATGCATATACAGTCAATACATTAATATACAAAATAATGGGACCTCGCTGTCAAATGAATTGGGGACACACACCAGTGCCCAGACTAGCCTTATTGGTACCTAAGGTCAAACGGGAAATGCGAGTCCCTATGTACTTTTACTAAATTTTTAACTTTTCATGCAATGTTCAAGAAGTTGAAAAAACATTGAAAATTAAAGGTATTAATACAACATGATATTACATTTAAACATTTCATGTATACCAAAACTATAATTTATTGTAATTTTACTTTCCTTGCTTTAATGGAAGGAAATCCATCAATATTTTTAAAATATTACTTCATAGCTTATCTTGTATTCAATGGAGAGGATTGCCATGTTTACAATTTCTCATGACTCAGAGACCATCTTAAACTATTTTTAATTAATTTCAGCTCACTAAAACATTTCCCCCCCAACAGGACACCACCGTGACTGGCGTAGTTTAAAAAATCCTCAAGGTCACTTCCAAATTGGTAACATTGCACTAAGCAGAATTTGTTAATCAGTTTTAGAAGATCCAGAGACAGTGGTGACTTTATATTACAAATTATCGGTACTCATCCTGCTTAAAACCATTTAAGATGAAATTTTTACAGGACTTAACTTATCATGGAGCCCTGGGGCATGGTGGTTAAGCGTTTGGCTACTATCCAAAAGGTTGACAATTCGAATCCACCGGCCACTCCTTGGAAACCCTATGGGGCAGTTCTACTCTGCCCGATAGAGTCGCTATGAGTCAGAATCAACTGAATGGGTTTGGTTTTTGATTTGGTTTAACTTGTCACAATAATCAAGAAATGCCTAAGTGACTACTTCTTGTAAGTCAGAGGTATATGTTAAAAAATAAATAAACCTGTTCTCCAGATAAAATTTCAAGATACGAAGATGCTTTATTTAACTTTTCATATTTTCATTTCATGTCTTTTAATCCCCTGAACTCAATTTGATATGCACTTTTTCCAGAATAGGTGATACTCTCATCTGGTGATTTATACATTTCTAGTTTCTTTACTTTCCTTTTTAGTTCATTTTCAAATTCGGCAATTATATTAATATCTCTTGCTAAAGTCTTACAGTTTTCAAACATATTTTCAACATTACTTTCTTTTATTGTAAGCAAGTACTTTCTGTTAAGCATGCAGCTTTATATATAGTCATGATTTTTCACTGGAAAGCTTTATTAACCTTTTCCACTTGATTAAAAATATCATCCCACATAGATAAGCTGCATAAAAATTTGTAATTTATTTGCATCAAAATGCTTTTCATTTCAGGGTATTCAGTGGGTATCAAGATCAAGAATAATCAATGTACTTAGCACATAAAGACATTTCTCAAGTAAAGAAAAATATCAAATTTAAAAATACATTTACCACTAGCTAAAAGAAAAGAAGCATGTCCCAAAGGCTGTAGGCAGTTAAGAGAAGTGTTATTGCAAAAAGGGAAACTACTATACAGTAAAAATATCCTACTAAATCAGGCAGAAAGGAGTCCTTGGGTGCCACAAACGGCTAAGCGCTCCACTGCTAGCCTTAAGGTTGACTAGTTCAAATCTACCCAGTGGTGCCTCAGCAGACAAGCCTGGCGATCTGCTTCCGAAAGGTCACAATCTTGAAAAGCTTATGGAGCACTTATACTTTGCATGAGTCAGAGTCAAGTGGATGTCAACTAACAGTAGCAACATATGACCACACATTAATCTTCCCAGGTTTACTTGCTCTGTAACTCTGAACTTCTCTGGAGGATATAAAAGTTGCTTCTTTAGGTCTGGGAGCTAAGGCAGGGTAAAGAGACTGGAGTGGAGCTCTGCCCCGGCTTCCCCTCCTCTCTAGCCGGAAAGGGTGCATCAGGTGGCTTCAGTGGTTCTTTTCTCTACTTATTTCCTAAAAACATTGTGATGTTTTTATCAATCATAGATAATATCTGTTTTATTTTAATTACAGTATGTTCTTAATTCTTAAATTTATGTAGTTTAAAAATACACAATAGTACAGCCTATAAAATTTATATATCCAATAAAGAATTAAAAAATAAGTTACAATAAATTGCTATATCTTGGGACAGAAAGAAACATTATCAATATACTGTTATGTTTTTTTCATGTGGGTTATTTCTGTAATAGGCCTACTATTAATTACTATCAATTGCCTATTGTTATTTTGTATAAATAATAACATTGTTGGAACAAAAAAGTAAATACTACAGAATAATATTTATGATAAAATAATAATATTTTTCATATTTTAGGTTAAAATAATAGCACATGTATAATTGTTGATTGTAAATTAATATTACTGTGTGGGGTTTTTTTGTCTGGTATGGCTGTGTCTCATTTGGCTCTCTAAAAAATTGATTGTCCAAAGACAAGATGCCGATTTTAGAGAATCCATTTCACATGTGGCTGAACATCTTCAAAGGAATAGTTTTGTAAAAAAATATTCTAATGGAGAGTTGATGCATTGTGACTTACAGATTTGCTTACAGATTCCAAACAATCATTGTCTTTATTTTCTTTCCATGCATACCTTTCAGCAATGATACAGCAGAATCAAATATTTGCACCTTCAAAGTTGGGAAGATTTAAACTTCTGTGACAACCAAAGCTTCATATTTCATCATAATGCTTTTCTAAAACAAAGGGTTTTACAAATATTCTAACTGATATTTTAATAGATAATGCTTTGCACAAAGTGATAAAATTAAACAAAAATAGCAGAAACTTTGCAAATAATTTTAGATGCTGTTTTGTATAGAAAATAATTTACTGCTTAGAGGATCACAAGAAATTATTTTAAATCCAAATATTGGAACGTTTCTAAATTTAGATACACAAATGAAGTATTATACAGCTAATCATATGGCTAATGATACAAAAGTATCCATGTCTTATTTGTATAATAAAATTCAAAATGAATTTGTAGTGTTACTAGGGAATCATGTTGTATCTGAAATACTAACAAGAATATAAGAAGCAAAGCACTTTACTTTTTGATTGTACGACAGATGTAGCCCATCAAGAACAGATGCGTCTGACTATTAGTTAGGTTTGCATTAAGAATGGTGTCTTAACAATAGTAGAAAATTTTATTAACATTATTGAAACAAAAGAAAAGTTTAGATATAACCTAAAACCCAAATCAGACTTACTGTGAGCAAGTGGATTGACTTACAGCAACCCCATGTGTGTCAGAGTAGAACTGCTCCATAGGGTTTTCAATGGCTATAATCTTAAGAAAGTAGATTGCCAGGCCTATCTTCTGTGGCACCTCTGGGTGAATTTGAACCACCAATCTTTTGGTTAGTAGTTAAGCACAAACTCTTTACACCATTCAGGGAACCTATTTACGGGTACAGGAATTAGTATTTCAATATACCTTTTGGGGGACACAATTCAATCCATAATAGACATAATATTGTTAAATATATGTATAGTAGATCAATCACACATTAATCTTCCCAGATTTACTTGCTCTGTAATTCTGAACTTCTCTGGAGGATATAAGAGTTGCTTCCTTAGACTCAGGGTCTGGGAGCTAAGGCAGGGTGAAGCTACTGGAGTGGAGCTCTGCCCCTGGCTTCCCCTCCCCTCTAGCTGGAAAGGGTGCATCAGGAGGCTCCAGTGGTTCTTTTCTCCACTTATTTCATGGGGACTCCCAGGACACCTGTTCCTCCTTTTTGTGACCCCACTTCACTGTGGCTCTTCTTTTTCAGCAGTCTTTCTACACGCCCTTTACAGGTGTTGACTGAGACCACATGGATATGGAGGGAGAGGAGACTCATCGCATGTTTGGCTGCGTTGGCATCAGTGAGCTGAGGAGTGGTCCAGGGCGAGCCCAGGAGCACTGCACCTTATTACAGATTGCAGGACCTACCTGTGCTGCATGAGCTGTGCGTGCCCCTGAAGGAGCTCCCCTGGGCTCCATCTAGCACAGGAAGATCACAGAGGGTGCCTCAACCCTGGCAGGCCAACTGTTTGCACCGAGGACAAGAGGCTACACAATGTCATAAAGAATGGCTGTGAGGAGGGCACCCAAAAAGGAATTTGCCAGACCTGAAAACATCCCTGCAGACATTGTCTTTATGCCCAAGGAGAACTATGCACACGTCTGCTGATATGGAACCACTGTGCTCTACAGTGTCCTCGCTGGTCACCATCAGGTGATGTTACTACCCAAAACCAACTGTCCCCTCGCTCTCTGCCTCGTTTTTCCAGGGTGCTTTGTTTGGCTGCAAGGGGAACATGTTCACCAGTGCTGGCCGGCTGATCCTTTGGATCTGCAGTAATGCCATCAAGCCAGCCAATGTGAAGACTCTCTATGGAAACGTGCTTCCCTTCCTCAAGGTACGCACTCAACGGGGAGACCTCATTGTCAAGTTCAGAGTTTAACCACAGACATGGCGGATACTTGCGCTCACCTACCCTGTTACTAGGACCCGTGCTGACCAGCACAGCATCAACAACAGCAATCCCCCCAAACTCACCCCCGTGCAGTACTCACCCAGCACTGTGTCCAGATGGCACTGGAACTTGTTCCTGTTCCTGACCCGCTTCATGGGGTTGGGTATGGAGGGGGATGTGGCCCTGTCCAGAGATCTAATACTGTGTACCTGGGTTTGAAGGAAGTTCCACTGTGGTGTCTGGAAAGTAACCCAGTACTTCTTGTGAATATGTTGAGATTCCTTGTTTAAAGCTGAAAGAGCATGTTCTCCTCCCCCTCTCAGTTTTACTAATAAGCATTTCTCCTGCTCCCCCTTCTTTTGGCCTCCTCCTGTCAAGGAGAGGAAGAGGAGTAAAGGATCCTGCTCTACCCCCACCCTCACCCCACCCCTGGCCTAGGCCTCAGGCGCCCACCAGCCAGCTAACCGAGGTCACTCTACACATGGTCACACATCTGAGCCACCCCCACAGGGCTGTGCACCAACTCTTGGGTTGAGCGGAAGGGAAGTCCGGGCACCCTAAATGGGCCATGGCGCAAGAGACCTGTGCCTGTTGAGCCTGTTGTGTGAAGAGCCACAGCATCCTCCCTGTCTGCTTCCGTCTACACCGGCAGAGCTGGATGTTTCCTGCCCCGTGGTGTGCTACAGTTTGTGAGGGCAGAGGAAGGAGAAGCTGCTGGGTGAGTGGGAAGCAGGGTGGTCTTCACACCCTCCAGCAGAATGGGGACAGGCTCCTGGGGGCAGCTGGCAGCTGTTCCTCACCAGTGGATTCTATCCCCACCAAGATTTCTCAGTCCACCCGTCCCAAACGTCCACTCCAGATTTTGTGAGGTCTGAAGCTTCTTGTATCTTACTCATTCTGGAAGCTGAGTGGGGCATTTCCAGTTGTATCAGGGCTTTGTAATCTCACTGCCCTCCCCCCCATACACAGCTGTGTAAAATTAGAGGTTGTGAGGGAGCTGGGGAAAGTCTGGTTTACCCAGGTCCTGGGGCGGGGTCATTATTATTATTGTTCACTATGAAAAGTTCCTGAATTTTAACGGTAATATTGCTACATTTTCTCTCAAAGTTTGCATATTGAAAAATATTAAACCTCTGAGCAGGTGCAATGAAGAAAGGTAGAAATGGGTGGGTGTGTGTCACCACTGTCACCCTCCCCATCGCCAGGTTACCTTTGAAAAGCCAAAGCAGGCCCTCAGCAAGAGCTGAAATTGACCTCTTCCGTATCCCCAAATCCTGGGATACCCTAAACGTACACCCCATTTGCTATTAGAAGAAACAAACTTTGGTGGCAGTCCTTGCTAACGATAAACAGAGACCATTCTCTTCAGAGGTTTGCTAGCATACAGACTACTAGACTTTGTCTACGCGGAGGCCACCACTGCTTCCAGAGATTTTCCACCTCTAGATAGATGGGGGTGGAGGCTGATTTCTGGCTGAACAGATTAAAAACATCCCCCAAAACAAAGCCAGGCAAAGTTGGGGGGTGGTCTGAGGCAGTGGGCATCCTTGGCCCCTTGCCCACCTGGATAGCTCTGATGTCAGGGATCTTGAGCTCTGCACACAGGCTGACACTGTCTAGGCTTGGGCCATGGGCCTTTTTGACTGTTCCCTGTTTTCAGTGGATGAAGCCACTGAAGTAAACATCTCATTCTGTTTTTTTATTTTATCCTTTGATGAGCTTGTGGCAAAAACAGGAGCATCTTGTTCCCAGGAGCCTCTGCTAATCTCGGGCCTGGGCAGAGGACTCTTCTCTCTGAGGTGGGAGGTCCCTGTGGAGCTTGAAGGTGGTTGCCTCAAATACAGTTGCCGATCCAGGACCCTCTAAGTGCTCATGGCATTTATGGCTTTGTCTCTGACCTTCTTTTGCTGGTCAAGCTCAGACCCTCAGGCGCTGCTTGGAGTCTGCAGGATATGGCATCCATCCCCTGCCCCGCTGTAGGGAAGGAGGGTGCCTTGTAATCACAGGAATTGTGTATATTTGGACTCCACCTGGGCCTTGAGTTCATCCTTGGGTTGACTTTTCCTCCTTGCATTAATTACACACACATGCACGTTGTAACTTAGGATCCGGTCAGTGACTGTCTTGTTCTTCTGAGTTTCAATATCTCCGTTGCCCAGAGAAACAGCTCTGACTTCTGGTGGTCCTGGGCTCTGCACAGAGTCAGACACATTCTTGGCTTTCTGACGTGGATGTTCTGGTCCCTCTCCTCCTTTTCAGTGGTTGAAGCCACTAAAACAAACATCTCATCCTGGTTTTTTGTTTTTTTATTTTCTTCTTTGATGAACTTGTGACAAAAACTAGGGCATCTTGTTCCCAGGAGCCTCTGCTAATCTCGGGCCTGGGCAGAAGCCTGTTCTCTCTGAGGTGGGAAGCCCTCACCCTGCCTCCCTTCTTTGATCCTCTCCTGGTAAGGGTCTCCTAGGGTCCTCTCTCTTTCTTGAATGGGTGGTAGTTGCTTGACCTACTGTCTCTTCTCCAGTCTGAGGGACCTCTGTGAGCCTATGAACAACGTGGAGGAATCCGCTCATGGCCTTGGAATCCGTGAGATGGGAAAATTGTTGTGAGAGGCTGTTATCCTGAGAGAGTGCTGGTCAGAGGAGAAGGTAGAATCCAGTGACAAAGTGGTGGGTGAATGAGGGAGGGGTCCCAGAAAGTGATTGTGCTCTGGGAGCAGATGGAAGCAGGCAAGTGGTAGTGGTGACAAAAGTGGATCTGGAGGCAGAGAGGCACCTACCGGTGGTGATGATAAAATGGAAAGTGAGGGGGTGGCATGGTCCAGTGGGAGGGTGGAGGCCAGAGAGAGTGACGACTGTGCGCATACGAAGGTGACAAAGATAGAGCAGAATTTTCCCCTGGCTCCCACACAACGGAATGTCTGCTTCCATGGTTTCTCTGTCACACCCTCAGAGCAGAGATCTTCCTGTAACTCTTCTGGCATGTTACCCTCAAAAGGAGGCTTGTGCAGGTGCATCCAGGAGCAGAATGGGGACAGGCGACCTTTCAGGGCTCCTGTTCCCCCACATCCCTGACCATGACACTCTTTTATCCCTTGCCGCCAGGCTGGCTTCTACATACCCTTACCTTTGGGTTCTCCATTCATGTCAAGCCCATGACATGTCTATTGCATGGGACAAGCTAGGAGGAGGGATACCTGAAATAATGGAGAAGAAGAATCACCTTTCCCATAGAGAAAGTTGGTCCTGTGCCATCTTAGTGCCTTTCAGGTGAACTTTCCAAGCTAGGAAGATCACGGCCCAGGCGACAGAGGGCTCTGTGGTCTGTGAGATTTGGATATAAGCCGTAGTACCTCCTCTGACTTCTGCCCTGCTCAACCTGTTCCCCTAGAGTGATGATCTCATCTTCGCTGATAGTTCCCAACCTGACTCCTCTCTGTTGCAATAACAATTTGGAAGAGTGGGAAGAGGAGAAACGAGCGCCATTAGCTCTTTTGGGCTGGGCCTAGGTTCCCTTACCTGATTCATGTCTTTGTTTTGTCAAACGTTGGTAAATATGGTTGCCACTGAATTCAGTAACGTGACAGAACATCTCAACCCCTCACCAAAAATACAAGATGGAACAAAGCCCCAGCTCAGTAAAATGCAGAAAAACCATCCCCATCCTCCATCATCTGAAGCCTGTTCCTTCCTCAGTATGTGGGCAATGAGAATGTGTGGTCCAGGCTAGAGTTGCAGGCTCACATCACAAAACTATCTTCCACCTCCAACCTTTCACTTTATGTAATATATATGTGTGTGTATATCTCTATATACATATATAGAAAAAACCAGTTGCCATTGAGCCTATCTGGACTCATGGCAACCCCATGTGTTTCAGATTAGAACTGTGCTTCATGAGGTTTTCAATGGCTGATATAGGTGTAGGCGTGCACACGCACATACTCATATAGATATGCATATGTGTACATATATTTAAAATGCAATTTTCTTTATCCCTGTATGCCTGATGTTCGATGGGTTCCCCTTTCCTCCTTTGAGATACAGGTTTGGGCCCCACCTCACCCTTTGGTGGTCTGAAGATCTCCCAGGAAGTTTTTCTAATTCTCTGGCACTGTTCAAAAAAAAATTTTTTTTGGAGAATGTAATACACCAAGTGCAAATATCTTCAGCATATAGCATGATGGATTTTCACACGCTGAATATACTGTAAAACTAGCATCCATGTTAAAAAAACTGATTTCCCAAGACCTCGAGGATTCCCTGATTCTCCTGTCACTATAACCACCTCTTCTGTCCCCCTGCCCCCCGCCAAAGGGTGACCCTCTCCTGCCTGGCTTCTAAAAGCACTGATTATTTCTGCCAGGCACAATTTTATGCCTTTCCTGTTGTTTTACTCATTTAATCCTCACTCTAACCCTATGAGATAAATGTGTTCATTACGCCCATGTCACTGAGGAGGAGACTGGAGCACATAGGGGCAGTTACTTGCTGTCATGGATTGAAATGTGTCCATCAAAAATATGTGTATCAATTTGGCTATGCCATGATTTCCAGTATTGTGTGATTGTCCACCATTTTGTCATCTGATTTGATTTCCCTGTGTGTTGTAACTCCTATCACTATGATGTAATAAAACGGATTAGTGGCAGTTATGTTGATGAGATCTACAAGATTAGATTGTGTCTTAAGACAGTCTCTTTTGAGATATAAAAGAGAAATGAGCAGAGAGACAGGGGGACGTCATACTACCAAGAAAGCAGCACCTGGAACAGAGAGTGTCCTTTGGACCCAGGGTCCCTGTGCCTGAGAAGCTCCTCGACCAGGGGAAGATTGATGACAAGGAACCTCCTCCAGAGCCGACAGAGAAAGAAAGCCTTCCCCTGGAGCTGATGCCCTGAATTTGGACTTGTAGCCTACTAGACTATGAGAGAATAAATTTCTCTTTGTTAAAGCCATCTGCTTGTGGTATTTCTGTTATAGTGGAACTAGGTGACTAAGATATTTGCCAAAGTCACGCTGTTAGCAAAAGGCAGATCTGGGATCCAACCCAGGAACTCCGGGGCCAGAGTCACATTCTTAATTTCTAAATTGTGCTGTGAAAAATATCATGGCAGACTGGAAAACAGTCCAATTCAATACAGTTACATGTGTTGAAGAATAACCACCAACCTCCACATAGCACTTATGTTCTCTCTCTCTCAGCTCAGAATCCTTTGTGACGTGTAAGGCTCGGAATAGGCAAGGGAATTGCCCAAGGGCCAAGCTTCCAAGTGGAAGAGTCAGATTTGAGACCAAGACACACGCCAAAAAACACGAACCACTGCCGTTGAGTTGATTCTGACTCATAACGACCCTGTAGGATAGAGTAGACCTGCTCCATACAGTTTTTAAGGCTGTAAATCTTTACAGAAGCAGACTGCCACATCTTCCTCCCAAGGAGTAGCTAGTGTGTTCGAACCCCCAACCTGTTGGTTAGCAGCAAAGTACTTAACTACTGTGCCACCAGGGCTCCTCAGGACAGATTAGGAACCATTATTCTCCATTTCCCAGATGACAGGAAGAAAATGGGGCCAGGTGAGGTTACACTAGTGATAGTGACCTTCAGGGCTGGATTAAGGCATATGAGGGCCCTAAACACTGATAATCTGTGGCGTCCCTTCCTCTGCTTACTCACACATTCAAATGGGATATGTGAGTTTTACATTTATATACATATGTGTATATGTATATATACCTGTATATATACATACATATATCTATGTCTTAGCTATCCATGATGTAACGTCTTTTTAAATGAGACTATAATATTAGTGATTGAATGCAAAACTGGCATATATCATTTTGGCAGAATGAGATGAACTGGATTGTAAAATTTTTAGTAGATGTGGGGTTCTAAGATTTTCACTATATACCACATTTTCTACAAAAAGACTGTCCCACATATTCTACAGCAGTAAAAAAGGAGTCACTGAACCTAGTTGTTAGGGCTCTGACCCACACCAATAATGTGATTTAAGGTAGGTACAGGCCATTCATATGCTACTGAGTCAGTATGGTTCACAAAATAGTATGCAAACGTTTGAAATGTAGGAGACAGGAACTGGACATCCCCTTGTAGATGCAATCATAAACTTCTTTGAAGTGTGATGATGAAACCAATCAACTTACTAGGACTCCTTTAATTGGAGTAAACAATCAAGGTAGAGCCCAGCAGGGGGCCCAGGGGACCTTATATAAGCCAATCTTTCTGCCCACCAGGCCAGTCTTCAGTCAGCTCCTCAGGACGGCAGTAGGGTGGAGGCTCAGGTGGGAGACATGGTTGGAGTGGAAGGGGCTCTAAACGGCTGAGCCCTGGCAGTCAGAACTCAGAGAGAGGAGACTCCTCCCACGTGGAATAGGAAGGCATGCGCTCGAAGGCAACCCGGACCTTTGAAGAGAAGGGAGACCAGCGAGGATCCTACGAAGGAAGGAGAAAGATGGCCTCCTTCAAGATCCAGGGTGGCTCTCAGCGGAGACCAGGTAGGGTTCCTGTTTCTTTGTGGAGGTTGAGAGTGGGAGGTGGCTGCGTGCGTTGGAAAAACACAAGAGATTGGAGTGCAGCTGGGTAGAGCAGGAGGGTCCAGAGGAAGCCATCTCCACATTTACACCAACCCTGGGGGTGGGGAGCCGACTAAGGGCAAGGCCAGATTCCTCTGTCTGGTCAGTGTCCCTGCCAGTTGAGCCATCTTCCGGGTCTGGACCTGAAGGAGTGCTTGCGGGGGACTGCCAGGCTTCTCAGGCATATCAAGAGCCGTGGAAAAGAGGACACTAGGCAGCTGTGGTTGGAGGCTAGAGGCAGCTAGAGGGCCCCGGGCATTTTGGCGGTGGGCCCAGGCTTGACTTCTGGTGCCATTTGGAAGCTTATGTCCCCACTCTCCGGCAACGTCACAGCCAGCCAGCAAGCACCGCTCACTCTTTTGTCCATCCCTCCACCCACAGCTATCTCCAGGCAGAGTGAGGTGGCCAAGGAGGCCAGGCACAAGCGGCAGAGAAGCCCCGATGGCTCCCCTGACAGTCACCACAAAAGAAACGGAGAACGTGAAGACGAGGGGAAGGGCCCATCACCGCCAGCCCAGGCGAGACGGGTGCACACTTCTGAGTCCAGCAGAGCAGACCGCGACTGCAGAAGAGGCAGGTTGCCGGGCTGGGGATGTGGAGCGCCAGGGTGCCTGGGGCTTGGGGGGTTAAGGAGAGCAGGTGCCGGGCATGAGCCGCTGTTGTTCTCCTGGCGTGCGGGCCTGGAGGGAGCCCCTGACCCTGGGGGCACGCGCTGATGCCCTAAGGGGCTGGGAGGAGGGCATCGGGCTAGGCACAGCTTCCGACGACAGCCAGGAAGCGGCCGCCAGAGGCGCGCGGGAGGAGGAATTGGCGGGAGCATGGGGTGGGTGAGCGCGGCGCCAAGGTGGGAAACGAGTCCCGAGGCGCCGTGCGCGCAGTCACACTGACACCTTGCACTACTGCTCCTCGGCAGGTTCCGCAGACACCACCCAGCTCGCTCGGGACACGCAGACCAAGCCCAGACCCAGAGGGAGATCCACTGGCTTGGAGCGCCGCGAGGAGAGCCGGAAGTCGAGGCGCAACTCGCCAAAGCGCCACCGACACCTGTCGCCAAAAGCGCGCGCCCCCGTGCCCGGGCGGCTGTCGGGGCTGTTTGCCCACATGGGCGCTCTAGACGTGGCCCTGGACGAGCTGCGCGCTCCGGGCGGTGCCTTCCTGCCAGTGCCCGCCGGCGGCACGCAGCCCGGGGCCGCGCAACGCGCCTGGCTCACCTGGCAGCTGGCGCACGCGGGGGCAGCCCTGCACTGGGCGTTCGCCACTCTGGACGCCGCTCTTGCCGCGCAGTTCCAGCCCACCGGCCCGCCGCCCTCCGGCTCTGCGTTAGGCGGCGCCGCATCTGAGCCGGGGACTCACCTCTTCCAAGGACCCAGTGCCATCTGACGTGGAGGCTAACCGGACTCTGCGCTCCACACTCACCAAGGGCCCGTGGCAGCATCTTGCCGTCAGGGCGACAAGTCCCCCGCAGCACGGCACAAAGTCACGCGCCCAGCCAACAGCTAAGCACCGAGGAGACACCCACTCCTGCACCAGCCTAGGCGAGTGCCGTGAGTCTTTGTTTCCAGAAAAGAGACCGTTAGACATAGAGAACCAAAGGAAAACACTTCTTTTGGCTACTGAGACTCTGGGGGATTTTTACTCGTTTGCTCCTTTTTATCAATGGAACCTTTTATGTGGAAGGGGAAAATCAAACAAGTACAAATTTATTCCTTTCTTGGCCTCCACTGGAAAGATCAGTTGACGTTTTAGGCATTTCGTTTGAACTTGAGTGTTCTTTCAGATGTTAGAAACTTATCTGGAGCCTATTTTTTTTAAACAGAAATGAGCGTACTAGAATATTTAAGGGATCCTTCAGGTTTTAGAGGTAGACATTAAAATCAAATGTTCTTTAACTTATGACCCATTAACCTATAGGTTTGCCAGATATGTTTAATTGTTGATACTGCTACCATTTTGAAGAAGTCAATGTTTGGAAGTGTTCAGTTACTCTTTTAAACGCGTTATTTTTAAACTGTTGTTCCAGATTTGTATTATATTTGTTTGCAGCATTTCTTTTTCTTGAATAAATTAAATCAAGTTTATACAGATTTAATGTACATACTGTTATGGATTGAATTATGTCCCCCCAAAATGTGTGCCAAGTTGGCTAAACCATGATTTCCAGTATTATGTGGTTGTTTTCATTTTGCAATCTGATGTAATTATCTACCTGTTGTAAATCCTAACCTCCGATGTTAATGAGGCAGGATTAGAGGTAGTTACAATAAGGAGACAGGACACAATCTACAGGATTAGATTTTGTCTTGATTAAATCTCTTTTGAGATATAAAAGAGAGAACCAAGCAGAGATGAGAGGGTCCTCATTACCACCAAGAAAGGAGAGCCAGGAGTGGAGTGTGTCCTTTGGACCTAGGGTTCCTCACTGAAAAACTTTTAGACTAGGGGAAGATTGATAATAAGGACATTCCCCCAGAGTCGACACAGAGAGGAAGCCTTCCCCTGGAGATGGCGCCCTGAATTTGGACTTCTAGTCTCCTAAACTGTGAAAGAATAAATTTCTATTTGTTAAAGCCATCCACTTGTGGTATTTCTGTTATGGCAGCACTAGATAACTAAGACACATACATACAATGCACACAGTTTAAGAGTACACATCGATAACATTTTTACAAATGTATACAAAGCTACATGACCACCACTCCAAAAAAACACAGACTATTTACATCATGCTGCATTGCAGTCAGTACTCCCAACCCACTGGCAAAATTCTGAACCTGTCTCTCTTCTTTTAAAGGTGTTCCTTTGTACAATTATATTGAGCTTTGCAATCACCTATTTTCATTGAGCTCAAATTTTTCTGCTGTCATGCACACCACTCTTTCCTGTGTCTTGCTTCATTCACTTCCTCTTAGTAAAATGAGTGTCAAAAAGCTACATTTTTTGGATGCCTAACTGTGTGTTTAGCAATGAGCATTTGGTGTTTTCCTTCTTTACCTTTTTAAGTAGCTAAATTCTGATGTTACAATGGAGGCTAACACACACTAAAACCATAGACAATAGGAGAACAAGATTAAAATCAGGAACCTTTCAGTTCTAGTTGAATTGAAGACAGTGTTCCTGTCTCCCCCATCCGCGTGAGCTTAAGTTAGGCATCTGGCTCCAAATTGTAACTCTCTAGCTGTCATAGAAGTATGAAAAATTTTATTACTTCTTCTGATAAAGGCCATTAGCAAACACAAACGGCCACACCAATTACCAGGTGAATTTAGAATGAACTACGTGTGACCAACAGTGCTATCAAGTCCTTTTATTTGATGAAATGCGTTACATCTACTCGAGTATCTAAAGGGTCGGATTATTTTCCTGTCTTTGCAGCCTCCTAATGGATTGCCTGTGATACGTGGAATTCTGGTTTAATGCTTATTCAATAATAAACTTTTTTTCCCCCTCTTCTACCTTTATGGAGAGGTTTTCCAGTTTGGAAGCACATTTTGTTTTTAATTATATTTCTCCAGCACTCAGCATAGTACAGCACCTATTTCACACATAGTAAAAGCTCAACAAATAATTGCTAAATGAATGAAATTCATGAAATAGAACACTGCTCCAATTGTTTTATTATTGGTGGAAATATCCCCACCAAAACCTGAGCTCTCACGGAGGAGTGGTGTGTTCACCTAACATGCCACTTCATATTTCTTATTGTTCTTATGCCATAAGTGAAGGAATTTATCATACGTTTCAAAGACTAACGTCCTCTCCCTATGAAACGATGGTAGCTGCCCGACCAGGCGTTTCTCCTTTCTCCCATTAATTTCTGTTAATGATCCTAGCTCTCTGGAGTCCGCGCTAGGCATTGCGATTCTCGGTTTCCAGGCAGCTGGCTGCACTGACTTATTCGTGTTGCATCACAGCAACACTCAAGCCCCCACAGTACGACCAACGACCGACCCGCGGGGGTATTCGCAGAAGCAACTCCAATTTCTGCAGTCTTCAAGTGTTAAAAACTCTGAGCACCAGGGATGGAGCATCAGGCACAGCTGCCTTCCAGCTGTGAATAAATGAGCCTAGTTGCTGCTCGGTCCTATTTCACCACTCAAGGACCCGCTAGCCTCCTCGCCACTCCCACCTCTCTAGCCTTAGGGACACAGCACCCTCCCCGCATCCCCGCTGTACGGCGGAGCCATTGTCAAGATGGCCGCACTCGCGGGAGATTATCTAGGGGTGCGGCCATTGCACTGCCGGACTGGCTGTGGTCGTGACCGCCATGCTGGCGGACGCCTGGTCGGCCTCGGGCTGCAACACGATCCTGACAAAGCCAGAGACGGTGAGCCTCAGGAGGCCGGGAATGGAAGAAGAGGCCTGGCGTCCACTAGAGATGGCAGTGTCCGAGTCCGGGAGCAGGGCCGCGGTGAGGGCGATAATTTGGGCGGGGTTTGGCGGTAAGAGATGGTCTTTTAATCCGGGGACAGTAATTGGAAGGTTGCTGTCGTGTAGGAAGAGCTGTGATTTGGGAATCGGGGGAGTCAATGCTGGAGGGTTTGGAGGATCAGTGTTATTAGGGCTCTATAGGGGTAATGATGGGGAGTCTGCAGAGTCAGTGATTGCTACAGTTTTGGGAAATCAGTGTTACGAGGGATCTGTGGAGCAGTGATGGGGTATCTGTGGAAGTCACCTAGTAAGATGTCAGGGGTTGGAAGGCTATGGGGATCGTGAATGGGGGCTTTGTGAGATTGGGGAGTTATGTGGGATGTCAAGGGGAATCAGCAATTATGGGTGCCTGCCGTGGTTAGAGGATGGCTTATCAAAAAAGGGCAATGTTGGGGATTAGGGAGTTTGGTGATTGGGAATATGTGTGAATAACAGACATTGGGGCCTGGTGTTCAGTGATGGTGATGTTTGTGGAAGTCTGATTAGCAGTGTCTTTGAGAGTCAGTAATTAATGTGTTTCAATGGGTAATAAAGGAGTCTGGAGGTCAATGGGTACGGAGTGGTTGGTGGAGTTGGTAGGTAATTAATGTTGAGGTGTCTGGGGATTGTAGGTGATCTGTACGTCTTTTGGGGAGAAAAGGTGAATGTGAGTTTGTGCAGGTCAATGATTAAGAGGTATCCAGGAGTTATAACTGGGCTTTCAATGATGGAGTGATTAGTAGGGATTAGTTATTAAAGGCTTAAAGGCCCTCTAAAGTTCTGTGACTAAGAGCCTGAGCAGATCACAAGTATAGGAGGATTGAAGGGTTTAGTGGTTGAGAATTCTGTAGAGGTCAGTGTTGGAGGTATGTGGATGTTACTGATTGATTTTTCTGTGGAGAATGCTGATTGAGAATTTGTGGGGTTCAGTAATTAGGGGAAGTTTGTGAAGGTTAGTGATTGAGGAGTGTTAGGGTGTTAGTGATTGGAGGTCTGTAGTAACAAATAGTCTACAAGTATTTTATGCCAGGAAATGTTTGAAGCACTGGGGATGCAGCAGCAAACAGAGCCAGAGTCCCTCCCTCAGTATCCTTATATTCTTGAGGTAGGAAAGAGACAATAAAAAATATAAACAAATAAGATAATTCCAGATACTGATAAGTGCTATGAAGACATAAAAGAGAGTAATATGGAAGAGAGAGACTGAGGGTAGAGTGTATGACTTTACTCAGGTGAATCAGGGAAAATCTTTCTGAGAAAATGACAGTTAAGATATAAACGATGACTCTGGGGAAAAACAGTGTTTTAGGAAGAAGGAACATCAACTGCAAAGGCTGTGAGGTAGGAGTGAACTTCATGTGCACAAAAAACAGAAGGAAGACCAGTGTGGTTGGAGCATAGAGAGAAAGTAGAAAGATAAGAAACTGGAGTGGTTGGAAGGGCCAGATCTTATTACCCAGGATAAGGATTGGATTTTTTTTTTTCGAAATTTTATTTATTTTGTTGTTGTTATTGTTGAGAATATACACAGCAAAACATACACCAATTCAACAGTTTCTATATGTACAATTTAGTGACATTGATTACAGTCTATGAGTTGTACAACCATTCCCACCCTCTTCTGAGTTGTTCCTCCCTCATTAACATAAACTCACTGCTCCCTCAGGTTCCTATCTAATATTTTGAGTTGCTGTTGTCAATTTGATTACATATAGATAGTTTGTATTTTATTCTGTTGCAGTGAGAAACCATTGAGAGTTTTAAGCAGGGGAGTGACCTAATCTGATTGATCCTTTTAAAAAAAATTACCGTTTGGAAACAATCTAAATGCCCATCAGCAGAAGACTGGACAAACAAAATGTGGCACATACATAAAATGGAATACTACTCAGCTAGTAAGAGAAATGAAGTCTTGATGCATGATGCAATATGGATGGAGCTTGAAGACATTATGCTGGGTGAAATAAGTCAGTCATAAAAGGACAAATATTGTATGACCTCACTTACATAAAAAGATAAGAATAGGCAAATGTATAGACACCAAAGTTTAATAGTGGTTACTGGGGTGGGAGAGAGGGGGAATAGGGGCGTTATTGCTTATGGAGCACTGAGTTTCAGTTTACAGTGATGGAAAAATCACATTGATTAATGTTAGGGTTGCACAGCCAATTAATGTAATTGCTGTCAATAAGTTGTACACCTGTAAAAAGTTGAATTGGCGAAAGTTATGTGATAGATATATTCACAACAATGACAAAAAAAGAAAAAAGAGTAGCTGCTGAGGCTGTGTATGTACAACTGAAAGCCTCATGGGATATGGTTCTTTGGTTCGGAAGTTTAGGGTCATGATTTCATGGGAAATCCCTGTTAATTGGCCTAATAATGTATTTAGTGCCTCTGTGCTACTTCCTAGTTCATTGTGTGGTGCCTGGAGTCTTAAAAGCTTGCAAGCAACCATCCAAGTTACAACAATTGATCTCTATTTGCCTGGAGCAACAGAGGAAGAAGGCGAGTCAGGAATAGTAGGAGGAAATGGAATGTGTGGCTAATTGCCTCCATGAACAACTACCTCCTTTGCCATGAAACCAGAAGAACTGGATGGTGCCAAGCTACCATTACTGAACATTTTGATCAAAGATTCTATAGAAGAATCCTGATCAAAAGAGGGGAAATGCAGGACAGAATTTCAAGTTCTCATGGACTCCAGACTTTCTAGAGCCATGAAGGCTGGATAAACCCCTGAAAATATTGTCCTGATATAATCTTTAAACCTTAAACCAA
The DNA here is from genome assembly GCA_030035585.1 of Dugong dugon. Lineage (NCBI taxonomy): Eukaryota > Metazoa > Chordata > Mammalia > Sirenia > Dugongidae > Dugong > Dugong dugon. The sequence continues at coordinate 49,781 of JASCZL010000191.1, read as the reverse complement.
AAATATCCCCTGAAGTCTTCTTAAAACTAAACAATAGATTGGGTTAACTAGTAAAGAATGTCTGTCTTGAGCATTGTGCTCTTTTAAGATATATCATTATGGGATCAAATTGACAACAGCAAATGCAAAGATTAAATAGGAACCTTAAGGGACAGTGAATTTATGTTAATGTGGGAGGAACAACTCAGAAAAAGAGGATGAGAATTGTTGCACAACTCGAAGGGTGTAATCGATATTACTGAATTGTACATGTAGAAAATGTTGAATTGGTGTATGTCCTGCTGTGTATACTCTCAACAACAACAAAAATAAATAAATTATTAAAAAAATAATCACTGTAGCTACTGTTTGGAAAATGGACTGTGAAGGAGCAAGAATAGGTGCAGGGAGGTTAGTTAGGAGTCTATGGCAATAGTCAAAGGCAAGAGATCATGGTAGCTTAGCCTAGGGTTGTAGAAGTGAAATGAAAAGAAGTTACATTCAAAATATATCTGGAGATGGGCCAATCGGGCTTACTGATGAATTGATATGGAACATGAGGGAAGAGAAGGATCAAGATTTACATTTAGACTTTTGGCCTGAGGAACGGGATGGCTGATGATTCCATTTTCTGAGAAGTGGTGGTATTGGAGAAGACCATATTTGGTGAATGGAAATGGGAGCCAGTGTAAATGAGTTTGGAAAATACTGGAGTGGAAGTACTATAGAGAGTATGCTGAAAGGAGAGGAAATGATGCTCAGAGGGTTGAATGTTTTAAATAGAGATGTTGGTGATGTATAGTGATGGCAAGGCCTAAGGTATGGATGGATGATGTCTTAGTCATCAGGTGCTGCTATACAGAAATACCACAAATGGATAGCTTCAACAAACAGAAATTTATTCGCTCTCAGTCTAGTAGGCTAGAAATCCAAATTCAGGGCGTCAGCTTCAGGGGAAGGCTTTTTCTGTCGGCTCTGGAGGAAGGTCTTTGTCATCAATCTAAGAGCTTCTGCCCACAGGAACCCTGGGTCGAAAGGATGCGCTCTGCTCCCGGCACTACATTCTTGGTGGTATGAGGTCCTCATGTCTCTCTGCTCACTTCTGTCTTTTATATCTCAAAAGACATTGGCTTAAGACACTATCTAATCTTGCTGATCTCATCAATATAACTGCTACTATTCCATCTCATTACATCATAGTAATAGGATTTACAACACATAGGAAGTCACATCAGATGACAAAATGATAGACAATCATACAATACTGGGAATCATGACCTAGCCAAGTTGACAGATATTTTTGGGGAACACAATTCAATCTATGACAGATGATAAGGAAAGAATTGTTGATTCAAGAAATAGAAAGGGCCATGGTGTTGAGTGACTCTTCTACATGGAAGTGGAAGTAATGCAGAATGATGGCAAGAGCTGTAGTGTACAGGGAGCTGGTGCTAAAGTTTTTAGTGAGGCAGAGTGACTGTGCAGAAAAGAAAAAAGTCTTGAGACTGCTTCTTAGAAAGGCCTTCTTGCAAGTCTGACCTTTGGCTGACATCTGGGAACTTAGATGCAACCAGTATTCCCACCATTCCTAGAACTGATAAGAATGGCTCACTATGCCTAAACTATTTGTATAAACAATGTGGTTTGTGATGAACACCTACTTTCCTTCTGGGAATCTGGAATTTCTTTTTTATTTTATTGTTATACTTCAAGTGAAAGTTTACAATTCAAGTTAGTTTCTCATACAAAAATTTATACACACATTGTTATGTGACCCTATTTGCTCTCCCTATACTGTGACAGCACGCTCTTCCTTTCCACCCCGGATTTCCTGTGTCTGTTCAACCAGCTCCTGACCCTCTCTGCCTTCTCATCTCATCTCCAGACAGAAGCCACCCATTTAGTCTCATGTAGCTACTTGAGCTAAGAAGAACACTCTTCACGAGTATCGTTTTATGTTCCATAGTCCAGTCTAATCTTTGTCTGAAGAGTTGGCCTCAGGAATGGTTTTAGTTCTGGGTTGACAGAAAGTCTGGGGGCTATGCTTTCTAGGGTTCATCCAGTCTCAGTCAGACCATTAAGTCTGGTCTTTTTACTAGAATTTGAGTTCTGCACCCCACTTTTCTCCTTCTCCGTCAGGGACTCTCTGTTGTGTTCCCTGTCAGGATGGTCATTGGTGGTAGCCGGGCACCATCTAGTTCTTCCGGTCTCAGGCTGATGAAGTCTCTGGTTTATGTGGCCCTTTCTGTCTCTTGGGCTACTACTTTCCTTGTGTCTTTGTTGTTCTTCATTCTCCTTTACTCCAGGTGGTTGGGACCAATTGATGCATCTTAGATAGCCGCTTGCAAGCTTTTAAGACCCCAGATACCACTCACCAAAGTAGGATGCAGAACATTTTCTTAATAAACTTTGTTATGCCAATTGACCTAGATGTCCCCTGAAAGCATGGTCCCCAGACACCCATCCCTGCTATTATGTCCCTCAAAGCGTTTGGTTGTATTCAGGAAACTTCTTAGCTTTGGTTTAGTCCAGTTGTGCTGACTGGAATCTGGAATTTCTGTATGTGTGAGGCAGAGGGTGCCTACATGACTTGCTGTTAGGTGCCATCAAGTCAGTTCCAACTCATAGCAACCCTATGCACATCAGAACAAAACACTACCTGGTCCTGTGCCATCCTCACAATTGTTGCTATGCTTGAGCCCATCGTTGCAGCCACTGTGTTAATCCATCTCGTTGAGGGTCCTCCTCTTTTATGCTGACCCTCTACCTTACCGAGCATGATGTCCTTCTCCAGGGACTGGTCCCTGCTGATAACATGTCCAAAATATGTGACTAGACCCTAGTAAAACTTTACGTACTGAATCTCTATAGAACTTTCCTGTAGAGGACATTTCACAAGTGTTGCCACCATCCATTGCTGTAGAAATTAAGCGTATCCTGTGTGACTTCACTGGGAGAAGACTCTTAGAAGCTTGTGCTTTGTTTCCTGTGGACTTTGCTCCACCACATTTTTACTTTGCTAATTTTTCTTTGTATTCTTTTGCTGTAATAAATCATAGACATGAGTACAATTCCTTGCTGAGTCCTGTGAGTATTCCTAGTGAATCACTGAACCTGGAGGTATTCTTGGGGACTCCCAACACAATGACCAAGAAGTTGGTAGATAATACCAATAAAGAGGATTAACGGATTAAAATCTGTTGACACTCTAAGCAAATTAGGGGTTTTGAAGGAAGAAGGAGGAATGATTGAAATTAGTTATTTACCTCATCTTCAGGCCCTGAGGTACAAATGTCCTGGGGAGTAGAGAGACAGACAACTCTACTTGAGTGCACTGAAAGGAAACGGAGTCTTCAGGCGATAGGTTGTTGTTGTTGTTGTAAACTGCCATCGAGTCAGCCCCTAACTCATGGCGATCCCATGTGTTACAGAGGAGAACTACTCCATGAGATTTTCTTGGCTGTAATCTTTATGGAAGCAGTTTGCTAGGCCTTTTCTTCCCGAGAGCTTCTGGGTGGATTCAAACCTCCAACCTTTAGGTTAGCAGCTGATAAGAAACCACTTGTGCTACCCAGTCTCCTTAGGAGAAAGGTAGATTTAAATTAAAGCAAGTAGGTGAAGGGAATGGCTAAAGAAATTGAGGGTGTAGTGGAGTTTGCTGACAGTTAATAGGATTCCTATAAAGACCACTGTATGGGAGTTCTGTTGGTGTCAGTGGTTGGGGGTTGATAGGATAAGGGATTTTGAATCATATAGGAGATAGAGATCAACATATTCCATGAGTATCAATGAATGAGAAACCTGTGGGAATATGTGATTGAAGTGTCTTTAGCAGCAGGTGATTGAGGAGATCTGTTTTGCTGTTACTGATTGGGAGATTTGTTTGGGTCAGTCATTTTGGAATTTAGAGGCTTATTGATTATGGAGGACTGTATCAGCTCAGTGATTGGGAGGCCAGTGGCAATCAATGATGGAGGGCTATTGGGAATCAGTCACTGGAAGTCTATGGGGTTAGGGATTGGTGATATATGCAGGTAATTTATTGGTGACCTATAGTTGTAAGGGATTATCATTAAATCTTAAACAAATATGTTTGAACATATACTTATTATATAAAAATTCTTCAATAGCTGTTCATTCTCCTTTTCACATACCTAGTAAGAGAACTTTAACATGCTTTAATTTCCCTATACCCTCCTAGTTACAGTAGGAATTGAAAGTTTAATTTCTGCTCATTGTTCTTACATTATACTTCTTGATTTCAAAGATATATTCATAATAGTTGCACAAGCCCATTAACAAGTTACTTAGATTAATTAGACATTTTACTGGTTTCTGTTATTCATAGTTCTCTCTCTTTAATTGTGATGAAAAAGTACACACCAAAGCACTCACCAATACACCTTCCACACAGAGCTCTCTCTTATATATTAAGTTTCTCTCAATCTTGAAATCTCTATTCTGATCCAATTTTCTTTCTTTTAAAAATCTTTCATTTTCTCCTTCTCTTCCTTCTCCTCTTCCCTGCCTCATCTCCCTCCCTCTATTTCTCCATCCTGATCTTTCTCTTTCTTTATGAAGTTTACAGGTAGCATACTCTCTGCATCCTTGCATACCTAAAATGTCTTTTTTTTTTTGGTCCCAAACATGAATGATTTTTTGACTGGCTATAAAAATCAAAGGTCTCAATTCTTATACCTCAGAACTCTACAAACACTTCTCCACAGGCTTCTAGCATTCATTATAAAACTTAAAAAACTGATTCTGGGGGAGGCGGGGCGAAGATGGTGGAATAGTCAGATGCTTCCTGTGTTCTCTCTTACAACAAAGACCTGAAAAAACAAGTGAATCAATTATATATGACAGTCTAGGAGCCCTGATCATCAAAGACAAAGTTGAGGAGTTGGACTGAGTGGCGGGGGAAGAAACAGTTCAGAAGCAGCGAAGAAGTGTCAGTTGTGAGATAGCTTGTACCCTGCGGGCTGGGTTGGCCCCGTGCACGCCAGCTGAGGCAAGCAGTAGTGCTTGGGACGTGTTTGATCACATCAGGAGAGACCAAGCGGTAGAGAGTCTGCACAAGACTCCAGAGCCAGGGGAAAGCGGCACTGGACCTGCGAAAGTTAAGTGCAAGTATGTAACCTACCACGTGGGATCAAAATAACCCCTCTGCCTCCAGGACTTTCACAGCGGAGAAGTGCCTCTTTCCCCTCACCCATCCCCCTCCCCACTCCACTCTCACACCGGTCAGGCAGTATTCAACAACTGCCTTGCCCACTAAGCCAGAACTAAGGGCTATCCATGCCCAAACCAATCTAGCAGCTTTAAAAAATCACCATGCCCCTAAGCTGAGAACTCAGGGCAGTCACTGCCCCTTTGCCTAAGCACTGGCATAAGGGGTTCATGGGCTGGTAGTGCCCTTCACCTCTGCCTAGACCTGTGTGGGCTGATTCAACAGTGTAGGCCCTCATTAGCATAGAACAACAGGGCATATACCTGAAGCCTACTTTCAACTGGAGCAGCCAAGGTCCAAGAATAAGTGGTGCCTCCCAGTCATTACAGCCAATAGTACTGGGTGCCCAAAGTCTGGCTGCAAAATCCACCCACCTACACGCTCAGGGTAGATGCCAAAAGAAAGTCACCAAGAGCAATTAGGCTAGAAAAAGAAATAAAGGCATCCAAATTGGTAGGGAAGAAGTAAAAGTATCTCTATTTGCATATGACATGATCTTATACACAGAAAACCCCAAAGAATCCACAAGAAAACTACTGGAACTAATAGAAGATTTCAGCAAAATTTCAGGATACAAGATAACCATACAAAAATCAGTTGGTTTCCTTTACGCCAACAAAGAGAATCTTGAAAAGGAAATCACCAAATCAATACCATTTACAATATCCCCCAAGAAGATAAAATACTTAGGAATAAATCTAACCAGAGATGTAAAAGACCTATACAATGAAAACTACAAGACACTACTGCAAGAAACCAAAAGAGACCTGCATAAGTGGAAAAACATGGATAGGAAGACTCAACATTGTGAAAATGCCAATTCTACCCAAAGCGATCTACAGATACAATGCAATCCCAATTGAAATTCCAATGGTATTTCTTAATGAGATGGGAGAAACAAATCACCAACTTCATATGGAAAGGCAAGAGTCCGCAGATAAGTAATGCATTACTCAAGAAGAAGAACCAAGTGGGAGGCCTCACACTACCTGATTTTAGAAACTATTATACCACCACGATCGTCAGAACAACCTGGTACTTGTACAACAACAGATACATAGACCAATGGAACAGAATTGAGAATCCAGACATAAATTCATCCACCTATGAGCAGCTGATATTTGACAAAGGCCCAAAGTCCATTAAATGGGGAAAAGACAGTCTCTTTAACAAATGGTGCTGGCATAACTGGATATTCATCCACAAAAAAACTGAAACAAGACCCATACCTCACACCGTGCACAAAACTAACTCAAAATGGATCAAAGACTTAAATATAAAATTGGAAACAATAAAGATCATGGAAGAAAGAATAGGGACAATGCTACGAGCCCTAATACATGGCATAAACAGAATACGAACCATAAGTAACAATGCACAAGCACCAGAAAAGAGACTAGATAACTGGGAGCTCCTAAAAATCAAACACTTATGCTCATCAAAAAACTTCACCAACAGAGTAAAAAGAGAACCTACAGACTGGGAAAAAGTTTTTGGCTATGACAAATCTGATCAGCGTCTGATTTCTAAAATCTACAAAATACTGCAAAACCTCAACAACAAAAAGACAAATAAGCCAATTAAAAAATGGGCAAAGGATTTGAACAGGCACTTATCCAAAGAAGCTATTCAGGCGGCTAACAGACACATGAAAAAATGCTCACGATCATTAGCCATTAGAGAAATGCAGATCAAAACTACAATGAGATATCATCTCACCCCAACAAGGCTAATATTAATCCAAAAAACACGAAATAATAAATGCTGGAGAGGTTGTGGAGAGACTGGAACACTTATACACTGTTGGTGAGAATGTGAAATGGTACAACCACTTTGGAAATCGATTTGGCACTTTCTTAAAAAGCTAGAAATAGAAGGACCATACGATCCAGCTATCCCACTCCTTGGCATATATCCTAGAGAAATAAGAGCTGTCACGTGAATAGATATATGCACATGCATGTTCATTGAAGCACTGTTCACAATAGCAAAACGATGGAAACAACCTAGGTGCCCATCAATGGACAAATGGATAAACAAATGATGGTATATCCATACAATGGAATACTATGCAACGATAAAGAACAACAATGAAGCCATGAAACATAACATGGAGGAATCTGGAGGGCTGAGTGAATTTAGTCGGTCACAGAAGGGTAAATATTGTGTAAGACCACTATTATAAGAACTCAAGGAAAGGTTTAAGCACAGAAGAAAACATTCTTTGATAGTTACAAGGGTGGGGAGGGAGGGTGAGGGTTATTTACTAACTAGATAGTAGATAAGAATTATCTTAGGTGAAGGGAAGGACAGCACACACTACAGGGGAAGTCAGCACAACTGGACTAAACCAAAGCTAAGAAGTTTCCTGAATACAGTCAAACACTTTGAGGGACTGAGTAGCAGGGGTAGGGGTCTGGGGACCATGCTTTCAGGGAACATCTATGTCAATTGGCATAACAAAGCTTAGTAAAAAAATGTTCTGCATCCTACTTTGGTGAGTGGCATCTGGGGTCTTAAAAGCTTGCAAGTGGCCATCTAAGATGCATCAATTGCTCCCAACCACCTGGAGTAAAGGAGAATGAAGAACACCAAAGACACAAGGAAAGTATTAGCCCAAGAGACAGAAAGGGCCACATAAACCAGAGAGTTCATCAGCCTTAGACCAGAAGAACTAGATGGTACCCAGCTATCACCAATGACCACCCTGACAGGGAACACAACAGAGAGTCCCTGATGGAGCAAGAGAAAAGTAGGGTGCAGAGCTCAAATTCTAGTAAGAAGACCAGACTTAATTGTCTGACTGAGATTTGATGAACCCCAGAAAGCATGGGCCAACACTTCAGACAGGGATTGGACTGGACTGTGGGACATAAAGTGATACTTGTGAGGAGTGTGCCTCTTAGCTCAAGTAGATACAAGAGACTAAACAGGTAGCTTCTGTCCAGAGGTGAGATGGGAAGGCAGAGAGGGTTAGGAGCTGGTTGAATGGACATGGGGGAATCAAGGGTGGAAAGGAGGAGTGTGCTGTCATGGTATGGGGAGAGCAATTAGTGTCACATAACAAAGCATATATAAATTTTTGTATGGGAGACTAACTTGAAATGTAAACTTCATTTAATGCACAACAATAAATTAAAAAAAAGAACGTCACCAAGACGTTATAATCAAAGCTGCCAAAACTAAAGGTAGAATCTTGAGATCAGCTAGGGATAAACAAAAAATCACCTACAAAGGAGAGCCAATAAGGCTAAGCTCTGACTACTCAGCAGAAACCATGCAGGCAAGAAGGCAATGGGCTGACATATATAAAGCCTTGATGGAAAAGAATTGCCAGCCAAGAATTATGTATCCAGCAAAACTGTCTCTCAAATATGATGGCAAAATTAGGGCATTTCCAGATAAACAGAAGTTAAGGGAATTTGTGAAAACCAAACCAAAATTGCAAGAAATGTTAAAGGGAGTCCTCTGGCTAGAGAACTAACAATATCAGACAACAGTCCAAAACTAGAACACAGGTCAGAACAACCCGATATCAGCCCAGATAGGGAAGACACAAAAATAAGTGAAAGCTAGAAGACTGAAAATAAGAAAACTGAAATGTCAATATGTGAAAGATGACAACATTAAAACAAAAACGGACCAAATAGTGTAGTCCGATAACTTCCATATGGGAAGGAAGTTAAGGTGTTATCAAGAAATAAAAGATTGATTTAAACTTAGAAAAATAGAAGTAAATTTTAAGGTAACCACAAAGGAAACTAACAAATCTACCCAACAAAATAAAAAAGAAGAAAAACATAAAGACTCAGCAAACACAAAATCAACAATTATGAAAAAGATGAAAAAAATACATAAAAAAGACCCAGCACAGAATATTAAGTGGAACAAAAAAATGTTAAGACCACAAAAAAGAAAAAAAAGCGTCAAAATGACGGCAGTAAACTCATACCTATTGATAATTACGCTGAATGCAAATGCACGAATAAAGAGACAGAGAGTGGCAGAATGGATAAAAAAACAAGATCCGTCCCTGCCTACAAGAGACACACCTTTGACTCAAGGACACAAACAAACTAAAACTCAAAGGATGGAAAAAAAATATCAAGCCAACAACAACCAAAAAAGAACAGAAGTGGCCATATTAATCTCTGACAAAATGGACTTTAAAGCAAAATCCACCACAAAGGATAAGGAAGGACACTATATAATGATTAAAATGTCAATACACCAGGGGGACATAACCATAATAAATATATACACACCCAACAACAGGGCTCCAAAATACATAAAACAAACTAACAGCATTGAAAAGAGAAATAGACAGTTCCACAGTAATAGTAGGAGACTTCAACACACCACTTTCGGTGAAGGACAGAACATCTAGAAACTCAATAAAGACACTGAAGATCTAAATGCCAGAATCGATCAACCTGACCTCGTAGACATATACAGAACACTCTACCGAACGGCAGCCAAGTATACATTCTTTTCCAATGCACATGAAACATTCTACAGAATAGACCACATATTAGGCCACAAAGCAAGCCTTAACAGAATCCAAAACATTGAAATATTACAAAGCAACTTTTCTGACCATAAAGCCATAATAGTACAAGTCAATAACAGAAAAAGCAAGGAAAAAGAAAAAAGAAAAAGAAATACATGGAAACTAAACAACACCTTGCTCAAAAACTATTGGGTTATAGAAGAAATTAAGGATGGAATAAAGAAATTCATAGAATCAAATGAGAATGAAAACACATCTTACTAGAACCTTTGGAACACAGCAAAGGCAGTGCTCAGAGGTCAATTTATAGCAATAAATGCACACATCCAAAAGGAAGGGCCAAAGTCAAAACATTAACCCTACAGCTTGAACAAATAGAAAGAGAGCAGCAAAAGAAGCCTTCGGGCACTAGAAGAAAGGAAATAATAAAGATTAGAGCTGAAATAAATGAAATAGAGAATATAAAAACAAATGAAAGTTTCAACAAGACAAAAAGCTGGTTCTTTGAAAAGATCAACAAAATCAAGAAACCATTAGCTAAACTGAGAAAAGAAAACAGGAGAGGAAGCAAATAGCCTAAATAAGAAATGAGATGGGTGCTACCACAACAGACTCAACTGAAATAAAAATCATCATAACAGAATACTGTGAAAAATTGTACTCCAAGAAGTTTGAAAATGTAGAGGAAATGGACAAATTTCTAGAAACACGCTACCTACCTAAACTAACATAAGCTGAGGTAGAAAAACTAAATAAACTGATAACAAAAGAAGAGATTGAAGAAGTAATTAAAAAAACTCCTAACAACAACAACAAAAAAAAGCCCTGGCCCTGATGGCTTTATTGGAGAATTCTATCAAACTTTCAGAGAAGAGTTAATACCAGTACTACTAAAGGTATTTCACAGCATAGAAAAGGATGGAATAATTCCGAACTCATTCTATGAAGCCAGCATAGCCCCGATACCAAAGCCAGGTAAAGACACCACAAAAAAAGGAAAATTACAGACCAATGTCCTTCATGAACATAGATGCAAAAATCCTCAACAAAATTCTAGCCAATAGAATTCAACATATCAAAAAAAAAATTCATCATGATTAAGTGGGATTCATACCAGGTATGCAGGATTGTCCAACATTAGAAAAACAATCAGTGTAATCCATCACATAAATAAAACAAAAGACAAGAACCACATGGTCTTATCAATTGATGTAGAAAAGGCATTTGACAAAGTCCAACACCCATTCCTGATAAAAAATCTCAGCAAAATAAGAATAGAAGGGAAATTTCTTGACATAATAAAGGGCATTTATACAAAGCTAACAACCAACATCATTCTAAACAGAGAGAGGCTGAAAGCATTCCGCTTGAGAATGGGAACCAGACAAGGATGCCCTTCATCACCACTTCTATTCAACATGTGCTGGAGGTCCTAGCCAGAGCAATAAGGCAAGAAAAAGAAATAAAGGGCATCCAAATTTGTTAGGAAAAAGTAAAAGTATCCCTATTCTCAGATAATATGATCTTCTACACAGAAAACTCCAAAGAATCCACAAGAAAACTATCGGAACTAATAGAAGATTTCAGCAAAGTATCAGGATACAAGACAAACAAAAATCAGTTGGATTCCTCTACACCAACAAAGAGAACTTTGAACAGGTAATCACCAAATCAATACCATTTACAATAGCCCCCAAGAAGGTAAAGAACTTAGGAATAAACCTAACCAGAGATGTAAAAGACCTCTACAAAGAAAACTACAAGACAGTACTTCAAGAAACCAAAAGAGACCTACATAAGCAGAAAAACATACCTTGCTCATGGGTAGGATGACTGAACATTGTGAAAATGTCACTTCTCCTCAAAGCAATCTGCAGATACAATGCAATCCTGATCCAAATTCTAATGACATTTTTTAACAAGATGGAGAAAAAATCACCAACTTCATATGCAAAGGAAGAGATCTCAGATATGTAAAGCATTACTGAAAAAGAAGAACAAAGTGGGAGGCCTCACACTACCTGATTTTAGAACCTATTATACTGCTACCATAGTCAAAACAGCCTGGTACTGGTACAGCAACAGATACATAGACCAATTGAACAGAGTTGAGAACCCAGATGTAAATTCATCCACCTATGAGCAGCTGATAGTTGACAAAGGCCCGAAGTCTGTTAAATGGGGAAAAGACAGTCTCTTTAACAAATGGTGCTGGCATAACCGGAAATCCATCTGCAAAAAAACTGAAACAAGACCCATACCTCACACCATGTACAAAAACTAACTCAAAATGGATCAAAGACCTAAATATAAAATCTAAAATGTAAAGATCAAGGAAGAAAAAATAGGGAAAACGCTAGGAGACCTATAGTATACAAACCGTAACAATGCACAAACACCAGAAGAGAAGCTAGGTAACTGGTAACTCCTAAAAATCAAACACTTATGCTCATCAAAAGACTTCACCAAAGGAGTAAAAAGAGAACCTACAGACTGGGAAAAAAGTTTTGGCTATGACATATCTGAGAATGGTCTAATTTCTAAAATCTACAAGATACTGCAACACTTCAACAAGAAAAAGACATACAACCCAATTAAAAAATGGGCAAAGGATATGAACAGAAACTTCACCAAAGAAGACATTCAGGTGGCTAACAGATGCATGAGGAAATGCTCACGATTGGTAGCCATTAGAGAAATGTAAATCAAAACTACAGTGAGATACCATCTCACTCCAACAAGGCTGGCACTAATCAAACACAAAATAATAAATGTTGGAGAGGTTGTGGAGATACTGGAACACTTATGCACTGCTGGTGGGAATGTAAAATGGTACAACTACTTTGGAAATCAATTTGGTGCCTCCTTAAAAAGCTAGAAATAGAAGTACCATATGGTCCAGCAATCCCACTTCTTGGAATATATCCTAGAGAAATAAGAGTTGTCACATGAATAGATATATGCACATGTTCATTGCAGCATTGTTCACAATAGCAAAAAGATGGAAACAACCCAGGTGCCCATCAGCAGATGAATGGATAAGCAAATTATGGTACATACACACAGTGGAATACTACGCAACGTTAAAGAATAATGATGAATCCATGGAACATCTCACAACGTGGATGAATCTGGAAGGCACTATGCTGAGTGAAATTAGTCTCAAAAGGATAAATATTGTATGAGACCACTATTATAAGAACTCAAGAAAAGTTTTAAACACAGAAGAAAGCATTCTTTGATGGTTACAAGGGTGGGGAGGGAGGGAGAAGGAAATTCACTAACTAGATATTAGACAAGGATCATCTTCAGTGAAGGGATGGACAACACATAATACAGGGAATGTCAGCATAAGTGGACCAAAGCAAAAGCTAAGAAGTTTCCTGAACACATCTACTTTGAGGAACAGAGCATCTGGGGCTGGGGCCTAGGGACCATAGTTTTGGGGAACATCTAGGTAAATTGGCACCAGAAAGTTTATTAAGAAAATGTTCTGCATCCCACTTTGGTGAGTGGCATCTGGGGTCTTAAAAGCATGCAAGTGGCCATCTAAGATGCAGCAATTGGTCCCAACCCACTTGGAGCAAAGGAGAGTGAAGAACAGCAAAGACACAAGGAAAATATTAGCTCAAGAGACAGAAGGTCCACATAAACCAGAGACTCCACCAGCCTAAGACCTGAAGAACTAGATGGTGCCTGGCTACCACCAGTGATGGCCCTGACAGGGAACAAAACAGAGATTCCCAGACAGAGAGGGAGAAAAGTGTGGAGCAGAACTCAAATTCATGTAAAAAGACCAGAAAGAAGAAGGAAAAAAAAAAAGAAAAGAAAAGAAAAACTGCTTCTGTTTCTTTTTTTGGTAAATTATTTTCCTCTCTGATATTTGTATATTTTTGTTTATCCTCTTAAGTAAACAAACTCACAATAGGGTCATTTTTAATATGATGTTTGTTTCTCCAGGAAAAAAAAAGCAAAATAGAGTAGAGAATAGGTATCCTCCTAGCATCCCGGTCCATACTGCATGGTCAAGGTAAGAACAAGTTACTAGTATCTGGTCCAAATCACCCTCTGAATATGAATAACATTAGACTGAACAAGGATGTAATGTGCTATTACAGGGAGCAGTAACATTCAAAGATGTGACTATGGCCTTCACCCAGAAGGAATGGGAGCAACTGGAACCTGTTCAGAGGGACCTGTATAAGGATGTGATGCTGGAGAACTACAGCAACCTAGCCTCAATGGGTAAGGACAATTCCTTTGTAATTCAGAATATGTCCACTATGATACTATCTCTCTAAATTCCTATGTAAGTTTGGCCTTGATTTTTATGGGTCAAAGAATTTTGGGTACTAGAAAGGATATTTGTGCCCCCACCTCCAAAAAGGAAGGTAAACTCAGTTTAGGTACCAAACCAAAACCAAACTCACTGCCGTTGAGTCGATTCCGACTTATAGTGACCCCATAGGGCTTCCAAGGCTGTGAATCTTTACAGAAGCAGACTGCCACATCTTTCTCCCAAGGAGCGGCTGGTGAGTTTGAACCACTGACCTTTTGGTTAACAACCGAGCGCTTTAACCACTGCACCACCAGGGCTCCTTAGTTGAGGTACAGGAACATCTAAATTGTGAAACTTTAGAAGTCATGTCTTCTTTATCCTTTAAAGGCCCTGACGCTCAAATGTCGGGGCTTAATTTCTGGAGTGTTTGTTGCTCTACATTCAATTTCTGCCATTTCCCATGAGCAGGTTATGAAGCTTCCAAACCAGACATGATCTCCAAGTTGGAAAAAGGAGAAGAGCCATGGTTGAGAAAGAGGAAGAGACCAAGTCAAGGTGGTCCGAGTGAATTAGCGAGATGTACACAAATAGGAGCCAAAGGAGGTAAATTCCTAGTTTGGTCATGTTGAAATTTTTATTCTTATATTCTTTTTAAAGACTCAAGATCATTCTTTATTAACCAGGAAGTGGCAGTAGAAAATTATCAGAGTCCCCTGGGGGAAGTGTGATTCAAACTACAAAAATTTTCTTACTTCGGAGATTCTGATATCTTTTTCTTCTATAAACCTCTCCATGTGAGAGGTTCCCATGGGAGGTTCACTATATAGTGAGACACTCTTACTTATGGGAGTTTGGTTATAGTGCTTTTATCAATCAGCTTAAGCTAAGAAATGCTTCATTAAGAAATGACCCCAAAATCTTAGTGACTTAATAAGACAGACCTAATTCTTGCTGAAGCTGCAGCCTTGTTCCACATTATCTTCATTTGGGGACCTAGGACGAAGGAGCAGTCCCTATCTGGCACATGCTAGTCTCATGGCAAAGGGGAAAAAAGGTGAGTGGAACCACATGATCACTCAAAATTACTGATTGCAAGTCGTAGTTCTCTCTTTCCACTCACATTTTATTGATCAGAGTAGATCTCCTGGCCACTACCAAGTTCAAGAGGGTAGGAATGTATAATCCTTCCCCAGGGAGAACCACTGTAATCCAAATGACCAAACAATAGGGCCCAGGAACAATAATACTGTCTACCATACTACTCAGGCTGTGGAAGGAAAAAATAGGAAACCAAGGCTCCAAACTCTAATATTAATACCAATTAGTAGCCTCACCTGACAAGAACAAAGGTGTGCTCCATAGTAAAGTGTTGGAAAACAAGCTTAGGTATATAGTTTGACTCCAAATGATGTAAAGTTTGTTTGCCAAGCTGGTTACTGTGAATTTTATCATTTGGTAAAAGCATCAGAGAATTCAGAATAATTGTAGGGTTTTCTTTTTTTTAAACACAGATTGTCATTAGTATATTAGTCATGGGCGGTACAGTGGAACATCCTTTCCTGCTTATTTGCTTAGTCAGTCATAAACTGTTGAATACTTGTTGGTGGACTCCCCATATTTTCTCTATTCTGGTCTTTTGGTTGCAATAGCAAAAAATTTACTTGATCTAGCCTAAGTAGACTAGAGGAATTTATTGTAAGGACATGGCTATATCTATTATAATCTAAGGGCAGGTACTTCAGCCAGACCTTATCAGGGACTACAATTAGAAACTGGGAAGCCATTAGGAATTGGGGTTATGCAAATGGCCTCATTGGGGATATATGGTCTTACATCTCTGCTTCTCTGTGTGTGTTTCATTCTTTCTACTGATGAGCTTTCTGTTTATACTGGGAGAATATGGCTATACTAGAGCCATCTTAAAAGGAGCCCTGGTGGTGTAACAGTTAAGCACTTGGCTACCTACCAAAAGGTTGGTGGTTTGAACTCACCCAGTGGTTCCACAGGAGAAAGACCTGGAAATCTGCTTCCATAAACATTACAGTCTAGAAAACCCCATGGGGCAGTTCTACTCTGTCTGATGGGGTTGCTATGAGTCAAAAATTAACTCAAAAGCACCTAACAACAACAGAACCGTCTTATATAACTTATTAATTTATGCATCCAATGGAGACTAGAGTCTAAATTTTTAGGAGGAAGAATCTTAATGGACCTCTTAGCTGTGACTGTGGAGAGTTAGGGTAATATAGCACAGCCTCCAAGAGCTACTGTGGATGGGTTGGCAGTTTTCAGAGCTGGGCAGCTTAGGCTGGAGAGAGACCTCAAAAAGTGTCAACTACAGTCACTTCTTTTCCCTAATCATCCATTCTTCATCTACTGCTCCTTGTTTTTATTCCATCTTCTAGCCCAGATTGCAAATTCATATTTGTAAGTAGTGAAGGCTATTTCTAATCATTATTGTCAATTTTCTTTCCTGTTTTTACTACAGCAAGTCCAAGAGGATAGGGGCATTTTCCCTTGATATTTCTTTCACTTTGGGGGATTAGGCTTGAATAAAGATTCAACCCTATAACAGGGCATTTTATTATAAATTTTATTCCATAATATAAAAGTGAAAAGATTCATAAGAACATCTCTTTGAATTTTATTTTAGAAGAAGACCAGCAAGATGATGACCAGGTAGAGAAGCACCAGGAACCTCAAAACAAACTCTTTAGGGACATTGTGTTCAAAAAGAAAATTCTGACTAAGAAGAAAGGCCTTGAGTGTAGTTCATTGGGGAAAAAAATTAATGTGAGTATAAAACATGCTGCTTCCCAAAAAAGGCTTCTTAAATTTGGTTCACATGGAAAGACTTTGAAACAGAATTTAGACTTACCTGGTCATATAAGAAACTATGTAAAAAAGAAACCTGATGCAGCTAAAGAACACAGGAAATCATTCAGCCATAGTTTATCTGATACAAAGAAAGACAAACCTCAAACTGGGAAGAAACATGAGAAATTATCCAGCCATAGTTCATCTGACCAGCATGACAAAACTCAAGCTGGAAAGAAATGTAAGAAATTATCCTGTCATAGCTCATCCCGTACCAAGCGGGACAAAATTCAAAGTGGAGAGAAATGTGAGAAATCATCAAGCCATAACTCATCTTCTACTAAGTGTGACAAAACCCAAACTAAAGTGAAACCCTATGAATGTAATCAATGTGGGAAGGTTCTCAGCCATAAACAAAGACTTATTGACCATCAGCGAATTCATACCGGAGAGAAACCACATGAATGTAATGAATGTGGGTTAGCTTTTAGCCAGAAGTCACACCTTGTTGTACATCAGAGAGTTCACACTGGAGAAAAACCATATGAATGTATTCAGTGTGGCAAAGCCCACAGTCATAAACATGCCCTCACTGACCATTTAAGAATTCATACTGGTGAAAAGCCCTATGAATGTACTGAATGTGGGAAAACCTTCACACACAGCTCAAACCTCATTCAGCATGTGAGATCTCATACAGGCGAGAAGCCCTATGAATGTAAGGAATGTGGAAAATCCTTTAGATATAACTCATCTCTTACTGAACATGTGAGAACTCATACAGGTGAAATACCATATGAATGTAATGAATGTGGAAAAGCCTTTAAGTATAGCTCATCCCTTACTAAACATATGAGAATTCACACAGGTGAGAAACCCTTTGAATGTAAGGAATGTGGGAAAACTTTCAGCAAGAAGTCACACCTAATTATACACCAAAGAACTCATACTAAGGAGAAGCCCTATGAATGTAAAGAATGTGGAAAAGCCTTTGGACACAGTTCATCTCTTACTTACCACATGAGAACTCATACAGGTGAAAGTCCTTTTGAATGTAATCAATGTGGGAAAGCTTTCAAACAAATTGAAGGCCTTACTCAACATCAGAGAGTTCATACTGGGGAGAAACCCTATGAATGTAATGAATGTGGGAAATCCTTTAGCCAAAAGTCACACCTTATTGTACACCAAAGAATCCATACTGGGGAGAAACCCTATAAATGTAATGAATGTGGAAAAGCCTTCAGTGCAAAGTCACAGCTTGTTATACATCAGAGATCCCACACTGGAGAGAAACCCTATGAATGCAGTGAATGTGGAAAATCTTTCAAACTAAATGCATCCCTTACCAAACATATGAAAACTCATTCAAATGCAAAATCTCATGAGTGAAATTAATGTGTGAAAATTTTTAACTGAACTGAAGGTTTTATACAGGTTAGAAATAGTCTGAATTTAATGAATGTTAGAAAGCCTTTAGCAAGAAGCCACACCTCACTGCACATGAGAGAATTTGAAAATGGTTTTTTGTATAGAAATAGTGGATGGAAATAAGTTCAAACTTGATATCAAATCTCATATAGAAAATACTGCTTTAAAAATAATTATAAAGAGCTGCATGTTCAGTTTGAAATACAAAGCTTTTAAAATTGTAAATTGAATAATCAGAACAGTAGAGGAAAAGATTACAAGTATCAACATTCCTGAGTTGCTTGGATTTTGTGTATTTAAGCATTACATATTAGAACTCAATTTAAAACCCTGTTTATTGTCATGTATAAGTAGGTGTGGCTATTGGTATGAGTGTCCTCTTTGATATTAGTACCCAGCTCTTTCTTAATATCTTTATCCGCTTCTGTAACACTAGAAAACTTAATAAAGGGGTTGTTATTTATGGAAAAAAATGTTAACATAAAACTGAGAAATAATGAAAAGCAGATGAGGATACACCTGTGCTGATAGGGAATGATATCCAAGATATATTGTTAAGTGAAAAAAGCAGATTGCCAAAACATGTATGTAGTACATTCCCTTTTGTGTATGAAAGGATGTCTATGTGTTTGCCTCTGTCTCTCTGAATCTCTCTGTCTCTCTGTATTTGTGTGTAGGTGTATTCATATATTTGTATGTAAAAAGACTTTGAAAAAACACAGAAGAAACTTAAGAAGGGTTGCCTTTGTGCACAGGAGTATAGGATTGGGGGTCTGGGATGGGAGTGAGACCACCTTTTTATTATATACTGTTTAAATTGTTTTATTATGTACAGATATTATTTTCACAATTAAAATACTTTTAATATGCATAAATCACTAATTATAAGTTTCCCTGAGCCCAGTGCATAATGTTGTTTGATAAAGTAAAAAATTTTCTAGGCCTATTCATGAATGATGATGAATTTCAGAGGTTTGTGGTATTAAACTTGATATTGAATTCATAAAAACTTTTTAAAATCAAATACAAGTTCTTTCATTAAAATAGTGAATTGTAACCATAACTCTGTACTGTTTCTTCTGTTTGCCATTTTTCAAGAAACTGAAGATGAATTGTGATTGCAGGTGAATGAAAGTGATTTTCCAAACAATGACTACATTTTATCTCATATTTAGAGCATTAATACACAAATACCTGAATCACAGATTTCAAATGTATTGCAACAAATGCTACCACTCTCTGCTCTTGCTCAATAGCAGACACTGTTAGTGGATCACTGTGGAATAAGCCCAGACTTGTCTCAAAATGATTATCAGTCATTCTCTAGAAGGTACTATGAGTTCATCTGGGTTTGCACAGATGACCTATTTGCCATTGCATACCTAAATACTTTTTACTCTTGAGTCATATACGACAAATATAGCAGAACCATTTTTTTAAAATAATATTTTATTGTGTTCTCAGTGAAAATTTACACAGCAAATTAGGTTCCCATTTAACAATTACTACACAGATTGTTCAGTGACATTGTTTACATTTTTTACAATGTGTCAACATTCTGATTAATTCCATTCTGGATGTTTTGTTTCCAGTAATCTGGTTTCCTTGCCCTCTTACACTTTCATCTTTGCTTTAGAGTAATTGTTGACCATTTGATCTCATACAGATGATTTTTAAAGGTGTGCAGTAGTCACAGGTAATATATTTTATGAACCAATCTGTTATTTAGCTAAAAGGTGACCTCAGGGAGGTAGTTTCAGTTCAAGGATTAGCTGAGCTATTTTAAAATTTAAGTTTCTACACTAAAAACAGACACAGGACAAAAAATGGTTTGTAATATAATAATATTTGACAAGTATATCACCTTTTACATTTTTCACAACACCTTCACCATATTATCTCATTTCTCAGAACAAACATATAAGACAGTAAGCAGGATTTGTCTAGTCATGTTCAATCCTGTTCAAAAAATATTTCACCTACATTCCACTAAGATACTAGTCTAGCATAATGATAGTCCTTTAACAAATATGTGATTAAACGTCATCTTTGCAAACATTTCCAGTTCAAATTCCTTCTATCCTAAATCCTCATTTGAAAGACTTATAAAGTGTGAATACTGAGAATTGTGTGTATCTTGAGAGAGCAACTCATGAATATTGTTCCCTCATCTCCAAGTAGCTTACTTACTCTCAGCTGAAGAAAATGCAATGTGAGAGCCATTTTCCTCAGTAATTTCTTACTAAATGAAAGTCTGGCATTATGTACAGAATGAATCCTCACAGACCAGTGATGTAGATAATCTTCACTCTTTAGGATAAACAGTTGCAAGTTATGGCTAAGATGACTTTCCTACTCCTCTTGGAGAATCCATAATGATGATACACCTGAGATAGTCAGGAATATAGGTATGCCTGAACAGTAGGAATGAATGCTGGAAGACATTTAGTGCATTGATCTTTGGGTGCCTCAGATTCCTCTGTAAAATGGGAATGTTGTTGTTAGGTGCCATCAAGTCAGTTCCAACACATAGCGACCCATACAACAGAGGGAAACGCTGCCTGGTACCACGCCATCCTCATAATCATTGCTATGTTTGAGCCTATTGTTGCAGCCACTGTGTCAATCCATCTCATTGAGGGTCTTCCTTTTTTTGCTGACTTTCTACTTTATGAAGCATGATGTCCTTCTCCAGAGACTGGTCTATCCTAATGACATGTCCAAAGTATGCGAGACAAAGTCTCACCATCCTCACTTCTAAGGAGCATCCTGGCTGTACTTCTTCCAAGAGAGATTTGTTTGTTCTTCTGGCAGTCCTTGGTATATTAAGTATTCTTTGCCAACACCATAATTCAAATGATCAATTCTTCCTTGGTCTTCCTTTTCACTGTCCAGCTTTTGCATGCATATGAGGTGATTGAAAATACCATGACTTGGGTCAGGCACACATTAGTCCTTGTCTTAGTCATCTAGTGCTGCTATAACAAATACTACAGGTGGATGGTTTTAACAAAGAGAAATTTATTCTCTCACAGTCTCGGAGGCTAGAAGTCTGAATTCAGGGCATCGGCTCCAGGGGAAATCTTTCTCAGTCAGCTCTGGAGAAAGATCCTTGTCATCAATCTTTCCCTGGATTAGGAGCTTCTTAGCGCAGGGACCCCTGGTCCAAAGGACGCACTATTCTCCTAGCTCTTGTTTCTTGGTGGTATGAGGCCCCCCTCTCTGCCCGCTTCTCTCTTTTACATCTCAAAAGAGATTGGCTTAAATTGTAGATTAATCTTGTAGATTGCATTTACATAACTGCCACTGATCCTATCTTATCAACATCATAGAGATAGGATTTACAACACAGAGAAATCATATCAGATGACAAAATGGTGGACAATCATACAATACTGGGAAACATGAACTAGCCAGGTTGACAGATATTTTTGGGGACACAATTCAATCCATGACAGTCCTCAAAGTGACATCTTTGCTTTCCAACACTTTAAAGAGGTCTTTTGCAGCAGATTTGCCCAATGGAATACATCATTTGATTTCTTGGCTGCTGCTTCCATAGGCATTGACTATGGATCCACATAAAATGAAATCTTTGATGACTTCAATATTTTCTCCATTTATCATTATGTCACTTATTTGTCCAGTTGTGAAGATTTTTGTTTTCTTTATGTGGAGGTATAATCTATTCTGAAGGTTGTAGTCTTTATCAGGAAGTGCTTCAAGTCCTCTTTGCTTTCAGCAAGCAAGTTTGTGTCATCTGCATATGGCAGGTTGTTAATGAGTCTTCCTTCAATCCTGATGCCACATTCTTCTTCATATAGTCCGGCTTCTCAAGTTATTTGCTCAGCATACAGATTGAATAAGTATGGTGAAAGGACACAACCTGATGCACACCTTTCCTGATTTTAAACCACGAAGTATCACCTTGTTCTGTTCGAATGACTGCGTTTTGGTCTATGTTCAGGTACCTCATGGGCATGATTAAGTGTTCTGGAATTCCCATTGTTCTCAATGTTAGCCATAATTCGTTGTGATCTACACAGTCGAATGCGTTTGCATAGTCAATAATGTTCCATGAATGTTAGTTATTGGTGATACTATTTTTCACGTAAAGAAGAAAGTCAATGAGAAACTGAGTGAGACACATCATGGAGTTCGAAGGGAGCTCTAAAGAAAGTACTGCACGTAATAGTAACTGTTTAATTAGATTCAGTGTAAGCCACAAGCAATAATCCAGGACCTGCTGTGTGCACAGTACTGCCCTAGGCAGTGGGGGAGGACAGATGGGATATCAGATAAAGTTCCTGCCTCCACCACTCCCCAATCCTGCCCTTAAACCCTGGCTTCTAGCCATACATGATATTTCCTGGTGGCGTAATGTTTAAGAATTATGTTTGCTAACCAAAATGTAGCAGTTTGAATCCACCAGGTGCTCCTTGGAAACCCTATAGGGAAGTTCCACTCTGTCCTATAGGTCGCTATGAGTTGGAATCGACTTGATGGCAACGGGTTTGTTTTTTTGTTTTGTTTTGTTTTGTTTTTAGTTTGGTACTTGCCAAGATGTTTGCTGCCCGTGGATCTTTGTACCTGCTGTTGTGCCGAAATTTCCATTCCCCACCTGTTTTCCAACAAATTCCTGCTCTTCCAAGATTCTGTTTTTAAAAATCATGTCCTAAGCCTTCCTGAGACCCCCCTGCTCACACCCCCACCCCCACCACTCAACCCCTGTGTCTTAGTCTTCTAGTGCTGCTCTAACAGAAATACCACAAGTGGATGGATTTAACAAAGAGAAGTTTATTCTCTCACAGTCCAGTAGGCTACGAGTTCAAATTCAGGGCGTCAGCTCCAGGGGAACACTTTCTCCGTTGGCTCTGGAGGAAGGCCCATGTCATCAATCTTCCTTTGGTCTGGGAGCTTTTCTGTGCAGGAACCTCAGGTCCAAAGGACGCGCTCTGCTCCCGGCACTGCTTTCTTGGTGGTATCAGGTTCCCATGTGTCTCTGCTCGCTTCTCTCTTTTATATCTCAAAAGAGATTGGATTAAGACACTATCTAAACTTGTAAACCTCATCAGCATAACCTCATCACAGTGACAGAATTTACAACACATAAGGAGATCACATATAACATCATCATAGTGATAGAGTTTACAACACATAAGGAAATCACATCAGATTACACAAACATACAATACTGGGAATCATGACCCAGCCAAGTTGACAGATGTTTTTGGGGGACACAATTCAATCCATCACACCCTGGTTGAGTTAGTCCCCTCCTTCTCTGCCCCTGCAGCACTAATCATGCTCCCGTCTGATCACTGATCGCAGTGTATTGTTGCTATCAATGTCACACACAACTCTGAGCTCCTTCCTTGCATTGCTTAGCATGGATCCAGAGACTCCTCAGGCATCAATAAATGTGTGTGTAAATTAATAATTTATAATTTATAAGGATAAACACAAAGCTGGTTTCTATGAGGCGAAGGTTAAAGATGTCCCAAAAGTCCAACTTTTCCAAACTGCTGTACCACTCTCCTCATCTCCCCCCTCAGTACTCTCCCTCTCGTCTTTGAGTTCCGTAATTCACTGCAACTTCTCACATAACTCATGAACCATATTAACGAAATGGCTCATTCTGTTGTGGAGGCTGGCAACTCCCAAATTTGTGGGTCAGGCATAAGCTTCTGACCAACGTGGCTGCAGGGGCTGATGAACCCAAATCGGGAGTTCAAACCAAAGGTTGCTGGCTCATGAGGCTGTGAATGAAGTCAGATGATAGGCCACTGGCTCAAGTGCCAAGAACTGGAGGTTAGATGATCATGAACTGGACGCAGGATTCAGATGCACAGAGAGGGAGAGCCCCACCAGGGCATCCACAGATATACCTTAGATGCAGGCCACACCCCAGGGGAAGGGCATAATTTGAGCAAGGGTGGAACATTAGTCATGCCCTCCTGCAAGGTTGCCACCCAAAACACACCCCACATGAATCCTGCCTCCTCAACATGTATAGGTCAGGATCCACAACATATAAAATGGAGGACAGCCAGCTGCACAATACTGGGAATCATGGCCTAGCCAAGTTGACACACAACCCCTCACAGATTCCATCTACTTTACTTGCATAGTCTCACCCAATCATTGTGTGTGAGTCACAAAGACCATGGCTAGAAGGGCCACATTAAGTAATTCATTGCACCACAGTATGAGACGAAAAAATGAGTTAGCTCACATTACAGAAAAAGAGTCAGTAGACATAGATGTGTATATAAAAAAATATTATATATATATGTATATGTTATACATATGTTATAACACATACATATGCATGTTATAACATATACATATAACATATACATATGTATATGTTATACAAAATGTAAAGATGGATATATAACAGGGAAACTAGGATGACTCCAGCCCAGTCTTTGCTCTGAGTAGCTATCAGACCAAAGGGAGAGACACACAAACACTGAAAATCCCAGTTGCAGTTTACAAGATCTGTGATAGAAGGAGGTGTGTGCAGCTGTGCCCATAAAAAGGAACAGATGCTTGGGGGTTCTGGAAAAATCCTAGAGAGAAAGGGGATGTTGGAGCCTGCTTTGAAACACGAATAGCAGTTTTCCTGGCATATGGTTGGGTAGGACATTCCAGATGCATGAAGCCAGCCATACCTGGGGAAAATCTCTGTTTTAAAGAGCTGAGTGAACCCTGAAAACTAATCCATGGTGTCTTTAGGCATTGGTTAGGGCTAGATATTCTGTAGTAATAACACTATATGGTTTTTGTTAACAAATGTGTGGATTCTAAAGTGCTTTCACTGACATTATAACTTTCTTCTTTACCTCAGCAAACATTGATTCAAATGAGTATTTCACAACCTTCCTCTACTTTACAAATGAGAGAAATGAGAGCTGATATGGAAAAGTGGCTGGTCCAAGGCCACAGAGAAAATTGAAGACCAGGTTGAGACAAGAATCCAGGGGTTCTGAATTATCCTTCAGAGTTTATCCCCACTTCCCCTCTACTGATGTCTGATGTTTCTTTAGTAGGGGACAGAGTTTTTCCATCTCCATCAAGCAAAGCTTTCCTAGGAAGGGACATTTGATTTAATTTTTCAGGATGATTAGCTGGAGTTCAGATGAAAAGCATTCTGACTTTCCCTTTCCCAGTGCCATCTCTCAGAGAATTACTGCTCCATTCTGACTTTGCCACCTGTTATGGATTGAATTGCGTCCCATAAAACATGTGTTGAAAATCTTAACCCCTATTCCTATGGTTATAATCCCGTTTGGGAATGGATTTTCTTTGTTATGTTAATGAGGCAGTATTAGTGTAGGGTGTGCCTTGAGTCAATACCTTTTGAGATATAAAAACAGCAGATTAAGCAGAGAGAAGCAAGCAGAGATGGGGGAAGAGAGATGCCAAGGCCACATGACGATCGCCTAGGAGCAGAAGCTCAAAAGAGACAAGGACTTTCTTCCAGAGCTGACAGACAGAGAAAGCTTCCGCCTAGAGCTGGCACCCTGAATTTGGACTTGTAGCCTACCAGACTGTGAGAGAATAAATTTCTCTTTGTTAAAGCCATCCACTTGTGATATTTCGTTATAGCAGCACTAGATGATTAAGACAGTGGCTTATAATAATATAAATATATAAATTTATATAAATATATTGTCTCATAGTTCTTTTCACTCTAACCTCTGCCTCCATTTTCACATGGACATCTTCCCTCTGTGTATGTATTTACATCTTATCCTTGGGCAATGCGTCAGATTTCTTCTTGAGATGGTCTCTAAATTCAAGTGGGATATACTCAAGGGCATACTTTGGATCTCGTGGACTTGTTTTAATTTTCTTCAACTTCAACTTGAACTTACATATGAACAATTGATGTTCTGTTCCACAGTTGGCCCCTGGCCTTGTTCTGACTGATGGTATCGAGCTTTTCCATCATTTCTTTTCACAAATGTAGTCGATTTGATTCCTGTGTATTCCATCTGGTGACATCGACGTGTATAGCTGCTGTTTATGTTGTTGAAAAAAGGTATTTGCAATGAAGAAGGTCATTGGTCTTGTAAAATTCTATCATGCGATCTCCAGCGGTCGTATCTGTCACCAAGGTCATATTTTCCAACTACCAATCCTTCTTCGTTTCCAACTTTCACATTCCAATCATCAGTAATTATCAATGCATCTTGATTGTATGTTTGATCAATTTCAGACTGCAGAAGTTAGTAAAAATCTTCAATTTCTTCATCCTTACTGGTTGGTGTGTAAATCTGAATGATAATCATATTAACTGGTCTCCCTTATAGACGTATGGTATTATCCTGTCACTGACAGTGTTGTACTTCAGGATAGATCTTGAAATGTCCTTTTTGACGACAAACGTGACACCATTCATCTTCAATTTGTCATTCCCAGCATAGTAGACCATATGATTGTCTGATTCAAAATGGCCAATACCAGTCCATTTCAGCTCACTAATGCCTAGGATATCAATGTTTATGTATTCCATTTCATTTTTGACAATTTCCAACTTTCCTAGATTCATATTTGGTACATTCCATGTTCCAATTATTAATGGATGTTTGCAGCTGTTTTTTCTCATTTTGAGTCATGCCACATCAGCAAATGAAGGTCTTGAAAGCTTGACTCCATCCACATCATTAAGGTTGACTCTACTTTGAGGAGGCAGCTCTTCTCCAAACGTCTTTTGAGTGCCTTCCAACCTGAGGGGCTCATCTTCTGGCACTATATCAGACAAAATTAGAACAAGTCCACGAAAGCCAAAATACAATTGTGGGTGTATCCCACCTGAATTTAGAGACCATCTCAAGAATAGATTTGATGCATTGAACACTAATGACTGAAGACCAGATGAGTTGTGGAATGACATCAAGGACATCATACATGAAGAAAGCAATAGGTCATTTAAAAGACAGGAAAAAAAAAAAAGACCAAAATGGATGTCAGAAGAGACTCTGAAAGTTGCTCTTGATGGCTGTGTAGCTAAAGTGAAAGGAAGAAATGAAGTAAAAGAGCTGAACAGAAGATTTCAAAGGTCAGCTTGAGAAGATAAAGTAAAGTATCATAATGAAACTTGCAAAGACCTGAAGTTAGAAAACCAAAAAGGAAGAATATGCTCAGCATTTCTCAAGCTGAAAGAACTGAAGAAAATATTCAAGCCTCGAGTTGCAATTTTGAAGGATTCTGTGGGGAAAATACTAAATGATGCAGGAAGCATCAACAGAAGATGGAAGGAATACACAGAGTCACTGCACCGAAAAGAATCAGTTGATGTTCAACCATTTCAGGAGGTAGCATATGATCAAGAACCAATGGTACTGAAGAGATTCAAGCTGCACTGAAAGCATTGGCAAAAAACAAAGTTCCAGGAATTGATGGAACACCAATTGAGATATTTCAATAAATGGATGCAGTGCTGAAAGTTCTTACTTTTCTATGCCAAGAAATTTGGAAGACAGCTACCTGGCCAACCGACTGGAAGAGATCCATATTTGTGCCCATTCCAAAGAAAGGTGATCCAACAGATCCACCTTGTGGAAATTATAGAGCAGTATCATTAATATCACACACAAGTAAATTTTTTCTGAAGATCATTCAGAAATGGTTGCAGCAGCACATCAACAGAGAACTGCTAGAAATTCAAGCCGGATTTAGAAGAGGGCATGGAACAAGG
This sequence comes from Dugong dugon, assembly GCA_030035585.1. Classification (NCBI taxonomy): domain Eukaryota; kingdom Metazoa; phylum Chordata; class Mammalia; order Sirenia; family Dugongidae; genus Dugong; species Dugong dugon. Next base: position 21,826 of record JASCZL010000191.1, on the reverse strand, counting down.
GATAGCATTGCTGATATCAGGTGGATCCTGGCTGAAAACAGTGAATACCAGAAAAATGTTTACCTGTGTTTTATTGACTTTGCAAAAGCATTTGACTGTGTGGATTATAACAAACGATGGATAACATTGCAAAGAATAGGGATTCCAGAACACTTAATTGTGCTCATGAGGAACCTGTACTTCGACCAAGAGGCAGTCGTTTGAACACAACAAGGAGACACTTCATGGTTTAAACTCAGGAAAAGTTTGTGTCAGGGTTGTATCCTTTCACCTACTTATTCGGTTTGTGTGCTGAGCAAATAATCTGAGAAGTTGGACTATATGAAGAAGAATGTGGCATCAGGATTGGAGGAAGACTCATTAATCTGCGTTATGCAGATGACACAACCTTGCTTGCTGAAAGTGGAGAGGACTTGAATCACTTACTGATGAAGATCAAAGATCACAGCCTTCAGTATGGATTACATCTTCAACATAAAAATAAAAATCCTCACTACTGGACCAATAAGCAACATCATGATAAACGAAGAAAAGATTAACGTTGTCAAGGATTTCATTTTACTTGTATCCATAATTAATGACCATGGAAGCAGCAGTCAAGAAATCAAACTACGTGGGGCAAGGACGAGAAGGCAAGAAGGGACAGGAGAGCTGGTAATAGGGAACCCAAGGTCGAGAAGGGGAGAGTGTTGACATGTCATGGGGTTGGCAACCAATGTCACAAAATAATATGTGTACTAATTGTTTAATGAGAAGCTAGTTCTGTAAACCTTCATCTAAAGTACAATTAAAAAAAAAAAAACGACACATTGCACTGGGCAAATCTGCTACAAAAGATCACTTTAAAGCATTGAAAAGCTAAGACGTCACCTTGGGGACTAAGGTGCTCCTGACCCAAACCATGGTGTTTTCAATCGCCTCATAAGCACGCAAAAGCTGGGCAATGAATAAGGAAGACAGAAGAAGAATTGACGCCTTTGAATTATGGTGTTGGCAAAAAATATTGAATATACCATAGAGTGTCAAAAGAACGAACAAATCCATCTTGGAGAAGTACAGCCGGAAGGCTTCTTGGAGGCAGGATGGGGAGACTTCTCTCTCACATACTTTGGACATATTATGAGGAGGGATCAGTCTCTGGAGAATGACATTATGCATAGTAAAGTAGAGGGTCAGCGAAAAAGAGGAAGATTCTCAGCAAGATGGACTGACCGAGTGGCTGTGACAATAGGCTCAAGAATAACAAGGATTGTGAGGGTAGCGCAGGACCGGGCAGTGTTTCCTTCGGTTGTACATATTGTCGTTTTGAGTCGGTACCGACTCAAGGGCACCTGACAACGAAAACAACATCCTTGGACAGCGCTCATATTGGATTAGGACTCACCCTCCTCCGACATGACCTCATGTTAACTTAATTGATAACCTCTTCAAAGACCCTATTTCCAAACAAGGTCAAGCTCATGGGTATGGGGAGTTAGGACTTCGACATATCTTTTGGGGGGACACAATTCAACCCATAGCGGTAATCATCTAGTAAGTTCTCAATAAACGTTTACTATTATTATTACTGGAGCCCTGGTGGTGCAGTGGTTAAGGGCTTGACTGCTAAACAAAAGGTGGACAGTTGGAATCCACCAGCTGAGGGGCCTATGAGTCGGACTCCACGGCAACGGTTTTTTTTTTTTTTTAAGGGTTTATTACTAGTCTTCAGATTGGAAAAGTGAGGCAATGTGATTTAGATCAACTGACTTCACCTCTCTGGCCTCATTCTCCTCATCTGCTTAGTAAGAAGAGGGGCTCCCCCCTTCCCTTCCCTGCCTTCGCTTTGCACTTTATACGGGGCTTCCTTTTTCTACGTATTTTAGCTGGATAGATTCCCTGATTCCATCCTCAGATGCCTGGAATTCTTTCCTACTTTATATGTCTTTCCTCTGCTTTGTTCCTCTCCACCCCCGCCCCCACCCCCCCGCCTTTTCCATAGCTCCAGCATTCCAGTTCCCACCTCCCTGCTTTCAGAGATTTGAAATGCTGTACGGCCCTAACACCTACTTGAAATATGGCGGCACTTATTGTGTCACGCTGGGCGCAGCCATATTAATTCCTCATGCTGACTACGCAAAAAAAACCCACCTACCGCCGTGGAGTCAATTCCCACTCATAACGACCCCATAGGGTTTCCAAGGCTGTAAATGTTTACGGGAGCCAACTGCCACAACTTTCTCCCAGAATCAGTCCTGACTAACAACCCCGAAAGTCTCGCGATATAGGCGAATCACGGGCTGCGCCGACTCCGCCTTGGTACGGAGAGTCTTGCAGCCCCGGAAGGGGCGGGGATGTGGCGCTCAGCGGAGGGTGTTGGAGAAGAGGCGGGAAGTTGAGGAGTCCGGTTCTCAGAAGAGGAGGTTCCTGCCACTCCCTGCCGTATGGGAGTAAGGGCGTCATGGTTGGTTAGCGATTGAGCGTCTCTAGCGGTCCGTAATTTTAGACCCTGTTGTGGTTAGTAATTAAGGGTTCTTCTGGTAGCCTCTGGTGGCGTGGTGGTTAAGAGCTACGGCTGCTAACCAAAAGGTCCGCAGTTTCAAGTCCACCAGGTGCTCCTTGGAAACCCTATATGGCAGTTTTACTCTGTCCTATAGGGTCGCTGTGAGTCGGAATCGACTCGACGGAAGCGGTTTTTTGTTTTTGGTGGTGGCGCAGTGGTTAAGAGCTGCAGTGAGCTACGCTGCTAACCAAAAAGTCAGCAGTTCGGATCCACCAGCCGCTCCTTGGAAACCCTATGGGGCAGTTCTACTCTGTCCTATAGGGTCGCTATGAGTCGGAATCGACTTCACGGCAATAGTTTTTTTTTTTTTTTTTTTTTTTTTTTACGGGTCCGAAGCAGTGATTTCTGCACTATGGGGCTCTGTGTTTATTGATCTTGCTGGTGGTGGTGGACTCTGAGGAGCGTCAGCGACTGATTTGGGTTGTTGGGGGGCGGCTAGTGATTGGGGGTGTCTGTATGAATGATTCTGGATTTCTCAGGATTAGGGATTGAGGTCACAGAAATCAGTGGCTGAAGCCCCGAAAAGGGGGAATCCGCGTTAGGGTTACTTTGGGGAGGGGTCATTGTGTGGGGGCTGTAGTGGGTAAAGGAGCCTGTGTGAAAGCCTGTGGAGGCTAGTCATCAGTGATTGGGGAGGAGGGTGCGTCAGCTCTGAATTATGAGAACAGTTTGCATTCAGCACACATGTCATTGTGTGCTGGGTTTTCTTTTGTGGATTTATGCCTGTAAGGATATGAGGGTCTGGTAAGCGTTCCCATCCGTCTCCCAGAGGTTCTGCTTCCGGACTTCAGGCTTTACATTCTCTACTGCTGTCTTGAAGCTAAGCTAAGTACAGGTAGTTTCCGACTTATGACGGACAGGGCTGCATTCCCACATCCTGTCCTAAGTCGATTCTGAGGTAAGTGGAGTACCTCTTTTTTTCTTTTTAGTTTCATTATTGCCTGCTATAGGGCAGTGTTTTGAACAATAAATTAGAACATTGAACATCTGTGAGTGAACATCTGAGAATGATAACATCAGCAAATTGCATGCTGCAACATTGTATGTAGTACATATTACTAAATATACGATGTACCAAAAAAAAAGTGGGTCAGAAGTGCAGTTTGTTGTAACTTGAATACTTCCTAAATTGGGGACTACCTGTACTTCATGCCTAAGTCTCTCCTTAAAACCCTCTCTCAAAGCTCCTTTGACTTCACCCTGCTTTTCAGTCTATATGCTATCTCTGGACAGTTTCAACCATACTCACTGCATCAGCTTTCACCTTTAAACTCATGTCTTGCCAATCTGTAGCACTAGTTCAGACGTTTCTTCTAAGCTCCAGACTCACATAGCCAGGTGTCACGTAGATATCTCTGTGAGGTTTACTCACAAGCACCTCAAACTTGTTCAAAACAGTTTTTAAATCTTCCTTCTCCCTACTGTACCTGCTCATCCTACTATATTCTGCATCATGCATCACCCAGATGGCCGTACTAGAAACCTGGGAGACATCTAGTTTCCTACTCTCTGTATCAAATCAGTCTTCAAATCGTAGTGATTCTGCCTACTGACATCTCTCTGGTTTGTCCTTCCATTCCCACTTCCTTGATCTTACTTAGTTCAAGCTGTATCATCCTTTGCCATAAACCTGTATCAGGAAAGACCTGTATCAGAGTCTGGGGGAAGTCAGAGGAAGGAGTGGTTTGCTCCATCCAGGAGACATGGGGAAAGGTTAGAGAAGGTGACATTTGAACTGTGCCTTGAAAGAACATTAGGAGTTTACCAGGCAGAGAAGGGATAAAGGCATTTTAATTAGAGCCATGCCCACTCTGTGGTTTAAACCCTAGGTAAATAGTCCAGTTAGGAGCAGGAAGAGTGGAACATTCTTGTGGGGGAAAGGAGGGGAGCTGATGAATTATCTAATGTGTTTGACACTATTCAAAGGAGTTTTTCAGGTTCTACTGAGGAAATAGGATGATAGAAAACTAAGCCATTAGGAGAAAACTTAAGTCCAGGAAAAACAGGGCAGTAATATTTGAGGTATTTTCTAGTTTCACCTTATTTTAAAGGTTAGTGAGGCTGGGCCTAAGTGAGTGACAAGCTCATCACCCTTGTTAGTTGCAGAGCCCAGGTCTAGAACCCACCACACCACAGTTCATCAATGACAAAACAGGATAAAAGTTTCAAGAAACAGCAACCTGATTAGAAGAGGTAATAAAAAATATAGACCAGATCCACACAAAGATTTGTATGTGAACATCCATAGCAGCATTATTACTAATAGCCAAAAAGTGGAAACAGTCCAAGTATCCATCATCTGATGAACAGATAAGCAAAATGTGGTGTATCCATACAGTGAGTTCAGTAATTAAAAGGAACAAACTACTGATACATGCTACAACATGGATGGACCTAAAAAACATTATGCTAAATGAAATAAACCAGACACGAAAGATTCTATTATATGATTCCATTTATGTTAAATTTTTAGAAAAAGTAAATATATAGAGACAGAAAGCAGACTAGTGTTTGCCTGGAGCTGAAGGTGGGAGGAGGAATTGACTGCAAAGAGGCATGAGGGAACTTTCTGGGTGATTGAAATGTTCTAAATCTGGCTTGTGGTGATGATCGCACAACTCTATAAATTTACTGAAAATCACTGAGTTGTACATTTACATTGGGTAAACTTATGGTGTGTAAATTGTACCTCAATAATTATGTTTAAAAAATTACAAAAAGGACAGAATATAGATAGAAAAGGATGAGGTGACATAAAAGAGTTTTCTCATCCAATGAACATAACCCAGTAAATCTGTGGATGAGAGTGACTGCTGCAGCTTGTTGAACACCCTGTTTATTTTCTCATAGCTAAACCCCCTCTCATGAATTGTGCTCTTTGAAACTTCCATGATATGAGTTTGGGATAAGAGGTGAGTAGGATAATAGATTAATATTGAATTAATATTGAAAATAACTGTCAATTTTTTATTTCAAAAATAAGTTTATTCGAGAAGAATTGAAAACTGAAAATGGCAAATGCAACTTAATAGAAATCACTTGTAATCCTACACCCAAAGGTAACCATAAACATTTTGATGTACGTCCTTTTAGACATACACACTTTTCTTCCTAAATGAGATCATATCTTACATATTGCTTTATGACCTTTTCTCACTTTTTTCCAGGTCTGTAAATACTTTTTATAAAAAAAAAAAAAAAAATTTTAACTCTGTAGTATTCTATCCTTTCCATAGTTGATTTAACTAGTCCCTATTGTTGGACTTCAGATGGTTTCTACTATTCAGGTGATAAAGCAGCATTATGATAAATATCCTTGCAGATATATCTTTGTGTGCATTCATAGTTATGTAGGATCAAAGGAGGGAAAACATTTTTTGACATATAATGGAATATAAATGTTCACAACCTCAAAGTAAAAAAATTTCATGTCTGCGATGGTTAAGGCTATGTGTCAACTTGACTAGGCCATGACTCTCAGTGGTTTAGTAGATATTATGTAATCATCCTCCATTTTGTGATCTAATGTGAGCAGCCAATCAGTTGAAAGGGGAGTTTCCTTAGGGGTATGGCCTGCATCCAATATATATAGATATTCTGACAAAGTTTGCCCTCTCTGGATTCTGTATCCAGCTCGTCATCCTCTAACCTCTGGTTCTTGAGATGTGAGCCAGCAGCCTACTGCCTGACCTACAGATTTTGGGCTCATCAACCCCTGCAACCATGTGAGTCAGGAGAAGCCTCTACCCTGACACCTGACCCACAGATTTGGGACTTGCTAGCTTACATAGCTGCGTGAGCTATTTCCTTGAAATAACTTTCTCTCTATATATTATATATGTATATGCTTCACTGGTTTTGCTTCTCTGGAGAACCCAGCCTAAGACAATGTCCAAGGACCATCTGGTCTTTTCAGAACTGTAAGCCAGCAGGTTGATGTTATCCCAGCATAATCCTTCATGGTCTCTTTGAGAGGAACCTTTGAAAGGGGCAGTCTCCAAAGGTCTTTTATGTAGTTGGTCATAGAGATTTATAGGCTCATGATTCTGGGAGTTGTAGGGTGGGCCCAGATTCTCAGTGTTATCTGCTCCCTGCTCATCCTAGCTCTGCCTTTACAGATATCTGCCCTTTTTGTCCTGGGTGATGCAAGCGGTTTGCACTCAGCTACTAACTAAAAGGTTGGCGGTTCGAATCCATCCAGTGGTGCCGTGGAAGAAAGGCCTGGCATTCTATTCCATAAAATTACAGCCATTGAAAACCCTGTGCAGTGCAGTTCTACTCGGACACACATGGGGTCGTCATGAGTCAGAATCAGCTTGACAGCAATGGGGCCCTTTCTAAAGAGGAGCAGAAAATGATCAAGTCTCAGGTAAGTGAGCTATCTGTATGCCATTTTGTTTTCCAGTGGAGCTGAGGTAGTTTTAAAGAAATCAACTAAATGGAAAATTAAAAGGGAAAATAAAAAGAAAATAGAAGATCTAGAGGAAGGAAATTTGGAACATAGTCATGCAAGTTATAGTATTTCATAGTTGATTAAGTTGAGCTGCATATCATCTCCAATTATATCATCTACGTTACATGTTAGATGTGATCATTTTAAAGACTTTTTGGCATTTAGGTCTGAAGTTATCCTCTGGATGGATCTTCATGCATATCGTCCTCAATATTGGTCAACCTTTATAACAGGTTTCTCCATAACTGTTTCTTAGAGAATTTCTCAAAATAAGCGTAGGACATAATAACATAGCAGAATTCAATAATTCGAATTTTCTGGGCACCAGAATCATGAGATCCAAGTACACAGCTTTGGTGAGTCTGCTGTTATCTAAAAATAAAATCTATAATTTTTAGAACAGCATTTCTTAGCTCTGGGAATCTGTGAAATTGGTTCAGGGATTTATGTCATTAAAGGTAATGATAGCATTAGTTTAATGTCTATTTTTTAACCACTAAATAAAATAATCTGATATTTTCCCTTTAAAATGCAATAGGTTGAGAGCCTTGAAGGGCATATCAAATGATTATGCTTGGTGGATTGTGGAGGTCAGGTGAATGTACTTATGTCTCAGTTGGTTTATCACTCAGCTGAACCCTGCTAGTCAGCATCATGTGGTTTTAAGTGTCACACAGTTTTAAAATGTTTTTATTCGAAGGTACATGTTTAATGTTTACTTACAGTATTTCATTGGTTACACCCATTATGTAGCATATAGCTTCAGTACAGTAGTCTTCAAAGTGGGGAGCACACATTTCTCAGGAGATGTGCAAGATGATTCTCTGGGGCATGGGGAGGAAATATGAGAACTTGTACTTATGTGTCTTTTTAACGAACATAGTATCTCAGTATTGAAGTACATGATACAATTATTTTAAAGGTACATATTTTTGGTGATGCATGCTTTTTTTTTTTTAGCTGAAGTGTGTCTATTTAAAAAGTTTGGGTTATGTACCACTGATACCAGTGTACCTCCTCATTTCCAGAGATCATTTTCTTCCACTTTATCTTGGCTGCCAAATCCCATAGTCATTTTCTAAATGTTTAATTAATAACAACTCTACCACCTCCAAGCATTTCACTCTCTGACCATTATCTCCTGTTTCTAGTACCTTCACTCCAGCAAGTGTCCAGCTCCTTCCAGATCTCTGATCCATTGACCCTTCATTTTTCACTGCCCATTATACCTCCCTCCCTCTCTTCTTACTTGCCACTTTTCTCAGCTTGAATTCCAAGCTCCTTGGTTTTTGGTCTGAGCAACTGGTATCCCACTGAAGTCCAATTGCCTAGTCATTATTGCCACTTAGATATGTATTATAATAAGTACCTCAGGCTTAACTTGGACAAATAGAATTCTTGATTCCACTCCTCCCCTCCACCCAGACCTGCTCGCTCTTCTCTTCTGGACATTAGTGGATGCCAGTTGCTCAGACCAAAAACCAAGGAACCTTGATTCCTCTCCTTCCCTCACACACTGTCTTTCAGATGTATCTTGGTTGGATTTGATTCAGTATACTGTATACCGTATATTCAGTATATTCAGTATTGTGGAATATAAAATGGGTTTCAGACGGTAATTTCCGTAGATCTTTATTATTGGGTTTTAAATGTATGTAATTCCATTTCCATGGAGTGAACAAATCTTCAGCTCCTTTTACTTTGTGTACATTATGCTAGGATGGAATATTGAACAGAACACCCATCTCGTAGCAGTGTTTATCTGAGTTATCTGTAAACTATTTCTTCACTAAGAATGAAACTGAGGAGTTTATATAATAAAGGAGATGGAAACCTCTTACAGCATTGCTAAATTTACTTGTTTGCCCCCATCTACTAGTCTGTAAGCTTTCTACATTTTATTCATATTTTTATTCCCAGCAACAACTAATGCTGGTCACCTAAAAACCAAAAAAACTCCAAACCCATTACCATCGAGTTGATTTCGACTCACAGTGACCCTATGGGACAGAGTAGAACTGCCCCATAGGGTTTCCAAGGAGCAGCTGGTGGATTCGAACTGCTGACCTTTTGGCCGATCTGTTAACCACTAGGGCTACTCCATAAAGATTACAGCCTTGGAAACCCAGGGCTGGTCACACAGGTACTCAGTAAATGCTTGTTGATTGAAATACAGAATGGATGATTTTCAATGGCAGAGTTTTTCTGAGTTTTGCGTCTCCCACGTAGTAGAACTCAAAATTAGCCTCATAATATCTTCTTTAATTTATTATGATGAACTCTGAATGGTGAAAACAGTAACAAGTTCCTATACATCTTTTATACATCACCCAGTGCTTTCCACTATAGATTGAACAGAAATGTCCTGTTGCAGGAATTAGTGTCATTCAAGGATGTGACTGTGGAGTTCACCCAGGAGGAGTGGCAGCAGCTGGACTCTGCTCAAAGAAACCTGTACAGGGATGTGATGCTGGAGAACTATAGCAACCTTGTCTCAGTGGGTAAGGACAGCTTCCCTCAGAGAGTACCTGTATGAGTTTTCTATTACTGCATAACAATTATGCCAAAATTTAGTGGCTTAAAACAAACATTTATTACTAACAATTTCTGTGGGTCAGAAATTTGGGAATGGCTTAGCTAGCGGTTCTGGTGCATGGTCTATCCTGTGGTGCAGTCAGATGTTGGCAGGGGCTGCAGTCATTTGAAAGCTTGCCTGGGGTTGGAGGATCCATTTCCAGGATGGCTTACTCACATGGCTGTGGACAGGAGGCTTCAGTTCTTGCTGTCTGTTGACAGGAGACCTCATATCCTCACTGCGTGAGCCTCTCCTCATAACACGGCAGTTAACTTCGCCCAAAATGAGTAATCCAAGAGACACAGCAAGGAGGAAGTGTCAGTGCCTTTTATGACTAAGTCTCCAAAACCACACACCAATATTCCTTATTGTGTTCATTAGAAATGAGTTACTATGTCTAGCCCACACTCAAAGGGAGGAGAATTAAGCCCCATCTCTCGAAGGGAGGATTGTCAAAGAATTTATGGACATATTTTAAATACACTGCAGTACCCAATTGACTGCCTTTCTTTTCTGATTTACTAAAAGCTTTTGGGTCCCTGAATGCTTAATGAGCATGGTTTCAAGCTAACAGAGTAAAAAAATATTAATTTTGAGTACCAAAAATTGTGCTTGTATCTCTCCAGTGAACTTGGATGAAAAGAAAATGAGTACTGCATTCTTCTCATTCTTGGGAGATTGAAGACAATAGGCTGGGCCCAAATTCTTTGTTTTTATAAGTTACTGGAGGTATAATGTATATAGTAAAGTGTTCAAATCTTGACTATACGACTTGATTAATTTTTAAATATGTGTACGTCTGCATAACTACTACCCAGATCAAGACATAGAACATTTTCAGCACACCAGAAGGCTCCCTTGAGCCTCTTGCCGGTTACCTCATCATAGGTAACTATTCTGGCTTCTGTCACTATAATTTTGTCTGTTCTTAATTTCATGTAAGTGGAAGCACCCAGTAAGTAAGTTTTTACTGTCTAGCATCTTTAACATAATATTTGTGAAATTCATAAATGTTGTTACATGTAACAGTAGCTTGTTCCTTCTTACTGCTGTGTTATATTCCATTTAATGAGTATACAATAATTTATCCTTTTTTTTACCCATCCTACTGTTAATGGTCTTTTGGGTTGTTTCAGATTTGGGCTGTTAGAAATAAAACTGTTATGAACATTCTTGTACAGAGTTTCTGGTAGACATAAGTATTCATTTCTATTGAGTATATACATAAGAGTGGAATTGCTAGGTTATGGGGTATATGTATATTTAGCTTTAGTAGATATTACCAGTTTTTCAAATTCCAATTTGCATTTCTGCCAGCAATGTATGAGAGAGTTCCATCAACGCTTGGTAACGTCAGTGTTTTTAATTAGCCATTCTGGTGGATTTGTAGTGTGCCTGAGTTCAGTAATGGTTGATTGTCCACCAATGCCCAAGTCCTATATTATTTCCCATAAACAGGGTATCAGTCTCTGAAGTCAGATTTAATCTTCTTGTTGAAGCAAGAAGAATCATTGATGGAGGAAGGAGAAATCTCAAGCTGGGTATATTCAGGTGAGAACTTGGCAGATGGGAGGCAGGAAAGTAATAATTCCTATTGATCAGTGAGACATTTATCTTTTTTTTTATTGTACTTTAGATGAAGGTTTACAGAGCAAATAAGTTTCTTATTAAACAATTAATACACATATTGTTTTGTGACATTGGTTGCCAACCCCGCGACATGTCAGCACTTTCCCCTTTTTGACCTTGTGTTCCCCATTACCAGCTTTTCTGTCTTCTTCTGCCTTGCCCCTGGGATGTTGTGCCCATTTAGTCTTGTTTTGTTTTATGGGCCTGCCTATTCTTTGGCTGAAGGGTGAACCTCAGGAGTGGCTTCATTACTGAGCTATAAAGGTGTCTCAGGGTTTCTCCAGTCTCTGTTAGACCAGTTAGTCTGGTCTTTCTGTGTGTGTGTGCATGTGTTAGAATTTTGTTCTACATTTTCTTCCAGCTCTGTTCGGGACCCTCTTTTGTGATTCCTGTCAGAACAGTTGGTAGTGGTAGCCGGGCACCATCTAGTTGTGCTGCACTCAGTCTAGTGGAGGCTGTGGTAATTGTGGTCCATTAATCCTTTGGACTAATCTTTCCCTTGTGTCTTTGGTTTTCTTCTTTCTCCCTTGCTCTAGACGGGGTGAGACCAATGGAGTATCTTAGATGGCCGCTCACAAGCTTTTAAGACCCCAGACACTACTCACCAAGGTAGAATGTAGAACATTTCTTTATGAACGGTGCTACGCCAGTTGAGCTAGATGTTCCCTGAGACCCTGGTCCCCACAGCCCTCGGCACAGTAATTTGGTCCCTTCGGGAGAGATCAGTGAGATGTTTATCTTTGAAATACTTTTAGAAGTCATTTTTTCAGGCCATAAGACTTTCAGAAACAACTGAAGACAGTTGATGTGGAATTCTGAAATATGTAAATTACATTGCTACATATCAAACACTCTGCTTGACTTTTAGAGAGAGAGATTGACTGTTTTACCTATACTCTGGATCTTTTCCATGCGTACTTCATTTAGGACATTTCTTAATTGGTTAGCCTCCCTTTTGCTAACATCCTTAGCACCCCATTATCCCAGAATTGACTTATACTTGTCTTCTTATGCATTCAGGCATTCCAAGATATGCTGTCTTTCAAAGTAACATATTGAGTGATATTTATTTCCTTTGTAATTACCTTCTGTTTTTCTCGCCTTCCTTTCAGTATGGAATATCTTGGAGTTATAATCTACAGCCAGAATCTCATTTATCATTCTCTCCTTAATCTCTGCAATCAGATTCCATGCACCCTCTATAAAGCCTCAAAGTACAACTGCCTTTGAGATGATCACTATTTTCTTACAGATCTTTCTGCTGCATTGGTTAACGTTGACCACTCTTTGTCAAATTCTTTCCCCCTTTAGCTTGGGAAATACACTAGCTTAGTTTTATTCTACCACTTTAGTTTCTCTTTACTTTTAATTTTTTTTTTCTTAACAGCTTTATTGAGGTATAATTGACATAAATAAACTGCACATATTTAAAATACACAGTTTGATAAGTTTTGATATCTGTATATACTCAGGAAACCATCCCATAATCAAGGTAATGAATATATCCATCACCCTCAGAAGTTTTATTGTACCCCTTTGCAATCCCTCCCTTCCATTCTCCCTGCCTGTACCCCATCCCCAGGTTTTCTATCATTATATATTAGTTTGCATTTTCTAGAATTCTGTATAAATTAAATCATATAGTATATACTCCTTTTTGTTTGGCTTCTTTAACTCAACGTAATTATTTTGAGATTCACCCGTGTTGTTTTGTGTATGAAGAGTTTATTTCTTTATATTGCTGAGTGGTGTTCCATTCTGTGGACATACCACAATATGTTTATCCATTTACCTGTTGATGGATATTTGTGTTTCCAGTTTTTGGCTGTTAAACAAATAAAACTGCTATGAATGAGTCTTTGTATGGACAATATTTCGTTTTTGAGTATTGGGGATTTTCCATATACCTTTCTGTTATTGGTTTCTGATTTAATTACATTGTGGTCAGAGAAAAAACATTTTGAATGACCTGTACCTTCTAAAGACACTGAAACTGTTTTATGGCATAGAACATGAACCAGACTGGGAAACGTCCTCTTAGCTTCAGTTCTGCTACATCTTCCTAGTTTTGTTCTACCACTTTAGATTATTCACTGCTTATGTAATTTTTTATCTTCTTCACCAGTTTGAGATGATCCTGAGGTCTTTCAATTTCTTTCAGTTGCTTTTAATATAGTAGGCCTGTCAAAGTGTGCATCCGTTCGTAAGTTTTAAACTGCTACTTCTATACTGAATCAACTCAGTGGCAACTAACAACAATAACAACAACTTCTATACTGATGACTCCCTTATTGCCATCTCCTACCCCTTTATCTTTCTTGCATTCTAACCTCCTTTTAATCTGCTAGTAGGACCACTGTTGATGTTTCCACCTTTATTCATAATGTAAGGAATTGAAATCATCATCTTCCTTCTTACGTCAGAACTTTTACATCTTCCCCATTTTTTCAAGTTCTACTGTGCTTTTTAGCCCAGCCATCAGGGTCTCTCCTGAAATTTTCCTTCTCTGTCATCCTCTCTTACAGATTTACCTGAAATTCTTCTTATTTTTTTAATGAAAAAAAATTTTCACTCACCCTCACCATTGGTGATCCTTGCCATCAAGGATCACTGTGAGCTTCTCCAAGTTGACTCCTGTGTCCCTTTGACACACCCAGATTAATCTTTGAGTGCTTCCCTGCTCTCTGGCATAAAGTATCCCAGACTTAACACAGGACTTTCCCCGTTTCAGATGTGGAATCAGCCACTTCTGGAAAGGGCCTGTCCCATCTTGTATTTGGCCCTTTAAGATGCTTGTACTTTGAAATACCTTCCCTATAGTTGTACTCTAATATGCCTGGTTACTTTTTATTTTATTTATTGTACTTTAGATGAAGGTTTACAGAGTAAACAAGTTTCTCATTAAATAATGCACATACTTTTTGTGACATTGGTTGCCAACCACGTGACATGTCAACACTCTCCACTTTTCGACCTTGGGTTCGCCATTACCAGTTTTCCTGTCTCTTCCTGCCTTCTAGTCCTTGCCCCTGGGCTGGTGTGCTCATTTAGTCTCATTTTGTTTTATTGGCCTGTCTAATCTTTGGCTGAAGGGTGAACCTCAGGAGTGACTTCAGTACTGAGCTATAATGGTATCTAGGGGCCATATTCTCAAGGTTTCTCCAGTCTCTATCAGACCAATAAATCTGTTTTTTTTTGTGAGTTAGAATTTTGTTTTACGTTTTTCTCTAGCTCTGTTCGGGACCATCTATTGTGATCACTGTCAGAACAGTCTGTGGTTGTAGCGGGCACCATCTAGTTGTGCTGGATTCAGTCTGGTGGAGGCTGTGGTAGTTGTGGTCTTTTAGTCCTTTGGACTAATCTTTCCCTTGTGTCTTTGGTTTTCTTCTTTCTCCCTTGCTCTAGATGGGGCGAGACCAGTGGAGTATCTTAGATGGCCGCTCACAAGCTTTTAAGACCCCAGATGCTACTCACCAAAGTAGAATGTAGTACATTTTCCTTATGAACTATGTTATGCCAGTAGAGCTGATGTTCCCCGAACCATGGTCCCCAGAGCTCTCAGCCAAGTAATTCATTCCCTCAGGAAGTTTGGATGTGTCTGTGGAGCTTCCATGACCTTCCCTTGGACAAGTTGTGCTGGCTTCCTCAGTATTGTGTACTATCTTATCCTTCACCAAAGTTACCACTTATCTATTGTCTATTTTGTGTTTTTCCCTCTCACCCCTCCCCTCCCTCATAACCATCAAAGATTGCATCTTTTTTTCTTTTTTTTTTATTGTGCTTTAAGTTAAAGTTTAAAATTCAAGTTAGTTTCTCATACAAAAATTTATACATACATTGTTATGTGGCCCTATTTGCCCTCCCTATACTGTGACAGCACACTCTTCCTTTCCACCCCAGATTTTCTGTGTCTGTTCAACCAGCCCCTGACCCTCTCTGCCTTCTCATCTCACCTCTGGACAGGAGCTGCCCATCTAGTCCCAGGTATCTACTTGAGCCAAGAAGCACACTCATCGTGAGTATCATTTTATGTTCCATAGTCCAATCTAATCTTTGTCTAGAGAGTTGGCCTCTGAAATGGTTTCAGTTCTGGGCTAACAGAGAGTCCAGGGGCCATGTCTTGTGGGGTCCGTCCAGTTTCAGTCAAACCATTAAGTCTGGTCTTTTTACTAGAATTTGAGTTCTGCAGCACACTTTTCTCCTGCTCCCTCAGGGACTCTCTGTTGTGTTCTCTGTCAGGGCAATCATTGTGGTAGCTGGGCACCACTAGTTCTTCTGGTCTCAGGCTGAGGCAGTCTCTGGTTTATATGGCCCTTTATGTCTCTTGGACTAATATTTTCCTCGTGTCTTTGGTGTTCTTCATTCTCCTTTACTCCAGGTAGGTTGGGACCAGTTGATGCATCTTAGATGGCTGCTTGCTAGATTTTAAGACCCCAGATGCCACTCACCAAAGTGGGATGCAGAACATTTTCTTAATAAACTTTGTTATGCCAGTTGACCTAGATGTCCCCTGAAACCATAGTCCCCAGACCCCCACCCCTGCTACTCTTTCCTTCAAAGTGTTTGGTTATTATTCAGGAGATGTCTTAGCTTTTGTGCTGACTTCTTAGTCCAGTTGTGCTGACTTCCCCTGTAGTGCGTGTTGTCCTACCCTTCACCTAAAATAATTCTTGTCTACTATCTAGTTAATGAATACCCTTCTTCCTCTCTCCCCACCTTTGTAACCATCAAAGAATGTTGTCTTCTGTGTTTAAACCTTTTCTTGAGTTCTTATGATAGTGGTCTTACACAATATTTGTCCTTTTGTGACTGACTAAATTCACTCAACATAACGCCTTCCAGATTCCTCCATGTTATGTTTCACGGATTCATTGTTCTTTATCATTGGGTGGTATTCCACGGTGTGAATATACCATAATTTGTTTATCCATTTGTCTGTTGATGGGCACCTAGGTTGTTTTCATCTTTTTGCTGTTGTGAACAGTGCTGCAGTGAACATGGATGTGTATATATCTATTCGTGTGACAGCTCATATTTCTCCAAAATATATTCCAAGGAGTGTGATTGTTGGACCATATGGTACTTCTATTTCCAGCTTTTTAAGGAAGCACCAAATCAATTTCCAAAGTGGTTATACCATTTTACATTCCCACCAACAGTGTATAAGTGTTCCAGTCTTTCCACAACCTTTGCAACATTTATTATTTTGTGGTTTTTGGATTAACGCTAGCCTTGTTGGGATGAGATGGTATCTCATTGTAGATTTGATTTGCGTTTCTCGAATGGTTAATGATTGTGAGCATTTCCTCACGTATCTGTTAGCTGCCTGAATGTCTTCTTTGGTGAAGTGCCTGTTTGTATCCTTTGCCCATATTTTAATTGGGTTATTTGTCTTTTTGTTGTTGAGATTTTGCAGTATCTTGTAGATTTTAGAGATTAAACACTGATCGGATTTGTCATAGCCAAAAATTTTTTCCCAGTCTGTAGGTTGTCTTTTTACTCTTTCGGTGAAATCTTTTGATGAGCGTAAGTGTTTGATTTTTAGGAGCTTCCAGTTATCTAGTTTCTCTTCTGGTGTTTGTGCATTATTACTTATGGTTTGTATTCTGTTTATGCCATGTATTAAGGCTCCTAGTGTTGTCCCTATTTTTTCTTCTATGATCTTCATTGTTTTAGATTTTATATTTAGGTCTTTGATCCATTTAGAGTTAGTTTTTGTGCATGGTGTGAGGTATGGGTCTTGTTTCATTTTTTTGCAGATGGATATCCAGTTATGCCAGCACCATTTGTTAAAGAGACTGTCTTTTCCCTTTTGGGAGTTTGTCAAATATCAGCTGCTCATAGGTGGATGAATTTACGTCTAGATTCTCAATTCTGTTACACTGGTCTCTGTATCTGTTGTTGTACCAGTACCAAGCTGTTTTGACTATAAAGCTGGTGATTTGTTTCTCCATCTCATTAAAACATGCCATTGGAATTTGGACCAGGATTGCATTGTATCTGTAGGTTGCTTCGGGTAGAATTGATATTTTCACAATGTTGAGTCTTCCTATCCACGAGCAAGGTATGTTTTTCCACTTATGCAGGTCTCTTGGTTGCTTGCAGTAGTGTCTTGTAGTTTTCATTCTATAGGTCTTTTACGTCTCTGGTTAGATTTATTCCTAAGTATTTTATCTTCTTGGGGGCTATTGTAAATGTTACTGATTTGGTGATTTCCTCTTCGAAGCTCTCTTTGTCGGTGTAGAGGAATCCAACTGATTTTTGTGTTTATCTTGCATCCTGATACTTTGCTGAAATCTATTAGTTCCAGTAGTTTTCTTGTGGATTCTTTGGGGTTTTCTGTGTATAAGATCATATTATCTGCAAATAGAGATACTTATACTTCTTCCTTACCAATTTGGATGCCTTTTATTTCTTTTTCTAGCCTAATTGCTCTGGCTAGGACTGCCAGCAAAATGTTGAATAAGAGTGGTGATAAAGGGCATCCTTTTCTGGTTCCCATTCTCAAGGGGAATGCTTTCAGACTTTCTCCATTTAGGATGATGTTGGCCTTTGGCTTTGTATAAATGCCCTTAATTATGCTGAGGAATTTCCCTTCTATTCCTATTTTGCTAAGAGTTTTTATCATGAATGGGTGTTGGACTTTGTCAAATGCCTTTTCTGCATTGTTTGATAAGATCATGTGGTTCTTGTCTTTTGTTTTATTTATGGGATGGATTCCATTGATTGTTTTTCTAATGTTGAACCATCCCTGCATACCTGGTGTAAATCCCACTTGATCATGGTGAATTATTTTTTTGATATCTTGTTGAATTCTATTGGCTAGAATTTTGTTGAGGATTTTTGTGGCTATGTTCATGAGGGATATTGGTCTATAATTTTCTGTTTTTGTGGTGTGTTTACCTGGTTTTAGTATCAGGGTTATGCTGGCTTCATAGAATGAGTTTGGGAGTATTCCATCCTTTCCTATGCTCTGAAATACCTTTAGTATAGTGGTGTTAACTCTTCTGAAAGTTTGGTAGAATTCTCCAATGAAACCATCCAGGCCAGGGCTTTTTTTTGTTGGGAGTTTTTTAAATTACCTTTTCTATCTCTTCTTTTGTCATAGGTTTATTTAGTTGTTCTATCTCTGTTTGTTTTTAGATAGGTAGTGAGCTTCTAGAAATTTGTCCATTTCCTCTAGGTTTTCAAATTTGTTAGAGTATAGTTTTTCATAGTATTCTGTTTGACTCTTTTAATTTCAGTTGGGTCTGTTTGTGATATCACCCGTCTCATTTCTTATTCGGGTTGTTTGCTTCCTGTCCTGTTTTTCTTTTGTCAGTTTGGCCAGTGGTTTATCAATTTTGTTGGTCTTTTCAGAGAACCAGCTTTTGGCCTTGTTAACTTTTTCAATTGTTTTTCTTTTCTCTATTTCATTTAATTCTGCTCTAAGTCTTATTATTTCCTTTCTTCTGGCACCTGAGGGCTTCTTTTGCTGCTCTCTTTCTATTGTTTGAGTTGTAGGGTTAATGTTTTGATTATGGCCCTTTCTTCTTTTTGGATGTGTGCATTTATTGCTATAAACTGACCTCTGAGCACTGCTTTTGCTGTGTCCCAAAGGTTCTGGTAGGATGTATTTTCATTCTCATTTGATTTCTGTGAATTTTTTTATTCTGTGAATTTTTTTTTTATTTCATCCTTAATTTCTTCTGTAACCCAGTAGTTTTTGAGCAAGGTATCATTCAGTTTCCATGTGTTTCATTTTTTTTCCTTGCTTTTTCTGTTACTGATTTGTACTTTTATGGCTTTCTGGTCTGAAAAGTTGCTTTGTAATATTTTGATGCTTTGGATTCTGTTAAGGCTTGCCTTGTGGCCTAATATGTGGTCTATTCTGGAGAATGTTCCACGTGCATTAGAAAAGAAAGTATACTTGGCTGCTGTTGGGTGAAGTGTTTGGTATATATCCATGAAATCAAGTTGGTTGATTGTGGCACTTAGATCTTCCGTGTCTTTATTGAGCTTCTTTCTGGATGTTCTGTCCTTCACCAAATGTGGTATGTTGAAGTCTCCTACTATTATTGTTGTGGAGCCGTCTCTCTCTCTTTTCAATGCTGTTAGAATTTGTTTTATGTATTTCGGAGCCCTGTTGTTGGGTGTGTAAATATTTATTATGGTTATATCCTCCAGGTGTATTGACCCTTTAATCATTATATAGTGTCCTTCCTCATCCTTTGTGGTGGATTTTACTTTAAAGTCTATTTTGTCAGAGATTAGTATTGCCATTCCTGCTCTTTTTTGAGTGTTGTTTGCTTGATGTATTTTTTTCCATCCTTTGAGTTTTTGTTTGTGTCTTTAAGTCTAAGGTGTGTCTCTTGTAGGCAGCATACAGATGGATCGTGTTTTTTATCCATTCTGCCACTCTCTGTCTCTTTATTGGTGCATTTAGTCTGTTTACAATCAGCATACTTATTGATAGGTATGAGTCTAGTGCTGTCATTTTGATGACTTTTTTTGTGTGTTGTTCACAGTTTCTTTTTTCCACTTAATTTTCTGTGCTGAGTTGTTTTTATGTATTTTCTTTTTGTCTTTTTCATTGTTGTTGATTTTGTATTTGCTGAGTCTTTATGTTTTTCTTGTTTTTTATTTTGATGTGTAGGATTGTTAGTTTCCTTTGTGGTTACCTTAATGTTTACTCTTATTTTTCCAAGATTAAGCTAGTCTTTTATTTCTTTATATTGCTTTGATTTCCTCTCCATATGAAAGATCTATGGCTACATTTTTTAGTCCCTTTTTTTTATTTTAATGTTGTCATCTCTTACATACTGATATCTCTGTTTTGCTATTTTCAGTGTTTTAGCTTTGATTTATTTTTGTGACTTCCCTATCTTGGTTGATATCTGGTTGCTCTGTCCTGTGTTCTAGTCTTGGTTTGTTATCTGATGTTATGATTTTCTAACCAGAGGACTCCCTTTAGTATTCCTTGTAATTTTGGTTTGGTTTTTGCAAATTCCCTAAATCTTCAGTCTCCCTAATTCTGACTTCCATTGCCTCAATTCTGCTCCTGTGACTTTCTGTTGAGTTGTCTAATTCTGAATTTTTATTGTTAATCTTCTGGATTTCAGACTGCTGTCTCTATGGATTCTTGCCGCCTGTTAAATTTGTCATTATGCTCTTCTCTAATCTTCTTAAGTTCCTCTGTTGGTTTGTCTGTGTGTTCCTTGGCTTGTTCTGCATTTTGCATCATCCACTTCCTGATATCTTGAAGACTTCTGTATATTAATCTTTTGTATTCTACCTCTGGTAATTCCAAGAAATTCTCTTCCTCTGGAAAATTTCTTGATTCTTTGTTTTGGTAGCTTGCTGAAGCCATCATGGTCTGCCTCTTTATGTGATTTGATATTGAGTATTGTCTCCGAGGCATCAATAAGTTATTATATTTATTTTTTGTTTGCTTATTGTGTCCTAGCTTCATGTTTTGTTTTGTTTTGATATGCCCAAATAGGCTGCTCCTGTGAGCTAGTTTGATTATTGGTGCCTTTGAAGCTCTAATGTCCCTGTCACCGGGTGGTTAGATGTATTACTAGATATGCAAGCCCAGGAGTCTGTTTACTTTTCTTGCATGGATTCAGCTCAGGTGTCTAGGTAGTTGGTCACCAAGTGTGTGAAGCAGGCTCTCACGCACAGTCCTAGGCAGGCAGGTGTGATTGGTGTAGGCACAGACATCTGGCTGAAGTAGGGTGTCATGCGCTCTGCAAGGCAGGGGGCTGACAGCTGCCCTCTGAATGTCTGGGAGGAAAGCATGTCCCTGTTCTCTGGAACACGTAGGTGGGTGGGTTTTGCAGCTGGACTATGAGCACCCAGTGCTGTTGGCTGTAAGGACTGGGAGGCACCACTTATTCTTGGGCAACTATCGCAGGTGGTGTGGGTGGAGCCACCACTCCTCAGGCCCGTGATGTGGGTAGGTGAAGATCCTGCTTAATGGGCAGAGCGGTGTCAAATGTCATGAAACTGCTACTTCACAGCCGACACAGTTGATGTTAGGCTTCCGGTATATACCCTGCTGTACTGTGGTAATGAGGGCCTGTGCTGTTGAAGTAGGCCCGCACGGGTCTATGCAGGCGTGAAAGGCATTCAAAGTCCGTGGACCCCTTATACCTGTGCCTAGGCAAAGGAGATGTGCCCACCCTGAGTTCCTGCTTAGGGGAGCCAGCAGATTATTTTTTCCTGGTTGTTACTTTATACCCTCGCCAAGGCCGGGAGAATGGCTCAGGGAGCGTGATGGGTCCCACTTCCAGCCCAGGGGACTCAGCAGTCACTGAAGCCAGCCAGGGACCCAGTACAGAGCGGGGAGGGGACAGGTAAATGGGAGAGAGGTTTTTTCCCGAAGGGGGTGTTTTTTTGATCTGCACAGTAGATTAGAGACCTGTGCCTGTTGAGCCTGTTGTGTGAAGAGCCACAGCATCCTCCCTGTCTGCTTCCGTCTACACCGGCAGAGCTGGATGTTTCCTGCCCCGTGGTGTGCTACAGTTTGTGAGGGCAGAGGAAGGAGAAGCTGCTGGGTGAGTGGGAAGCAGGGTGGTCTTCACACCCTCCAGCAGAATGGGGACAGGCTCCTGGGGGCAGCTGGCAGCTGTTCCTCACCAGTGGA
>JASCZL010000029.1:0-69024 GCA_030035585.1 Dugong dugon | reverse complement strand
TTAGTGTAAGGGTTAAAAACATTTTGTGAAAATGCTGTATAGTTAATATTTTCAATTTTGTAGTATAGTCTCTGTTTCAACGTCTCAGCTCGGCAATTGCCATGCCAGAGAAGTCATAGACAATACATAAGTAAATGGTGTGTTTGCGTTCCAAAAACTTATTTACAAAAACAAGTGGTAGGGTTGATTTGGCCTGTAGGTTATAGTTTGCCAACCCCTTTCAAAATGTACAGATGAGTATCTAAAAGCACCAATCCTGTTTTCCGCTTTGCCTTACCTTTTTCCAGGTCATTTCTTACCACTTGTAAATGGACCTATACATTTTTCAGTATAAAAAACAGTTTTGTCTTTGATTATTTGTCTGAGGTAACCAGGCTTCAAGATTCCACCAACAATCGTCACCTTGTGGTGTTCATGTCTTTGTATAATTTCCTCCCACATTGTATCAGGTTCGACCTGTATGACCAATAGAACAAGGTAGAAATGGTGGCATGTAGCTTCTGAGGCTAGCTGATAAAAGGAAGTGTGGCTTCTGCCTCTTTCCTTTCTCCCAGATCCCTCGATCTGGGGGAAGGCAGTTTCCAAGTTGTGAGCAGCCCCGTCTAAAGGACTGTGTGATGAGGAACGGAAGCTTTCTATGGAAAGTCATGAGCAATTGAGGCCTCTTGCCAGGAGCCATGTGAGTGAACCTTCTTGGAAGCAGACTCTCCAGTCAGAGTCAAGCCTTCAGATGACCACAGCCCAGCTGACATCTTGACAAGAACAAGAGATCGCGAGCCACGTTCATCCCACTTCGCCGTTTAAGGATTCCTGTGCTTCAGAAACAGTGTGAAATAATAATTTTTTTGTTGTTGTTTTATAAATTCAGGGAATGATACCTTATGAGTCTCATCCACACCTGGATCTCATGAGTTTCTGGATTTTGAGCTGATGATGTAATGGGATGAGACATTTGGGGGCCGCAGGAGGGGATGGATGTATGACCATCGAGTCAGCTCTGACTCATAGCCACCCTATAGGACAGAGTAGAACTGCCCCATAGGGTTTCCAGGGAGCCCTTGGTGGATTTGAACTGCTGACCTGTTAGTTAGTGGACAAACTGTTACCCACTGTGCCACAAACACATAGTATTGCCAATTATTTTCTTCTAAAGACCTTCTGGGTGGGATGGGTTTGTATATAATTATAATTTCCACTTCTCTAATGAATACTGATAGTTTCCCCACACTTAAATATATTTTTTTATATGTTTGTTAAAATGTCCTTTACGTGACCTTTTGCCTTTGTTGTTTGGAAAAACAGCTTGAGAGACTTTTCCCCTGAGCTCTGAGGAGTTCTCTTTGCCCTAGTTTTCTACCCTAAAGGGTTTGCTACTTTTGCCCAGGTTGATTGACGTTTCCTGCTTAAGGTGGAAACAACTTGTGGTTTGATATATTTTGTCTGCCTCTGATTGGTATGCACCTTCCAGGGATTAGTCAATAGAGTATGCAAATGAAGTGTCTGTAGCCTCCTATGCAAATGAAGTGTGTGGGGCCTACTGAGGGGATTGGTCAGTTTGTGGCCCCCCACTGGGAGGGGCCATGCCTTGAAATTGACAAGGAATAGTGTATTTATGTGCAGCCAGCTCCACGGAGGTTTTTCAAATAGAAAGAAGCAGAAAGAGAAGCAGCAGGAAGAAGGAAGAAAGAAGAGAGAGAGAGAGAAGACAAGGAACTTTCTTAAAGAGCTGTAACACGGGTCAGGGTAACACTGAAGACAGCGAGAATCCTGGAAGGGGCCCAGTGGCAGAGCCAGCGGCAACAGGCCCAGAAAGGGCTGATAGGAGCCTGTCCTCAGGGGGCCGAAGGAGGTCTGCATGGCCAAGAGGAGCCGAGAGCTGACCTTCCTGAAGAAGGAAGACTGCCTACAGGCTTCCTGATCCTGATCCTGAGTTGTAGCCTGTTACTTCTTTAATAAACCCCTTAACTGTGAGTATGATTTCTGAGTTCTGTGAGACACTACATCTAATTGCCAAACCAGAACAGGGGAGAGGAGAGCGTTGAGGGCGGGGAGAGTGGCCGGTATCAGAGATGGAGTGATACCACTGTTTGGAAAACGTGGAAATCTGGGATATATTTGACCTCTGCCTCATGGCAGTTGGCTTTCTGAGGATTCTTATATTCGAAGTTATTTGTACAATATTCTTCTATGTAGTGCTTGTGTAAGGCTTTTGGCCATTATTTATTTATTTTTGATAGCTTTGTTGAGGTATAATTGATATAAAATAAACCATGTATATCTCAAGTTTCAGTGTGATAAACTTTCCCATATGTACACATTTGTGAAAAACGAAAACCGAAACCAAAACATAGCCAAGTTGATTCTGACTCATAGGGACCCTATAGCACAGAGTAGAACTGCCCCATAGGGTTTCCAAGGCTATAATCTTTGACTGCCACATCTTTCTGCCATGGAGCCATTGCTGGGTTCCAACCACTGACCTTTTGCTTAACAGGTGAGCAGTTAACCACTGTGCCACCAGGGCTCCTACATTTGTGAAACCATCACTCATTACCTTAATCAACTTAGATAACATATACATCGCCCCAAAAACTCTCCTAGTGACCTATGTAATGCTTTCCTCCTGCTCCTAGACGCACGCTTGACCAATGTACTCTATTTTGTTACTATAGATTTTCATTTTCTGAAGTTCTATTGGGGGGCTATGAGTCAGAATTGACTTGACAGCACACAACAACAACAAAGTTATATATATATATTATCATGCAGTTTGTACAAATTTGTTTGTTTTTTTTTAACTCAACATAATTATTTTCAGATTGCTTCTTGTTATTATGCATAGCAATAACTGATTTCTTTACAGTCATCAGTAGCATTCCATTTTACGGGTAAAACGCAATCTATCCTTTCACTTGTTGATAGATCTATGGGTTGTTTCCATTTTTTTGGTTATTACTAATAAAGTTGCAGAATATTGGATATAGCATGGACTGCCAAAAGAAGGAACAAATCTGTCTTGGAAGAAGGACAACCAGGATTCTCCTTGGAAGCAAGAATTTAAAACTACATCTTACATACTTTGGAGAAGTTGTCAGGGGGGATCCGTCCCTGGAGAAGGACATCGTGCCTGGTAAAATACAGGGTCAGCGAAAAAGAGGGAGACTCTCAATGAGATGGACTGACACAGTGGCTGCAACAATGGGCTCAAGCAGAACAAGGATTGTGAGCTTGGCGCAGGACTGGGCAGTGTTTCCTTCTGTGGTGCGTGGGGTCACTATGAGTTCTGACCAACTTGACGGCACCTAACAACAACGACAACAATAAAGTTGCTATGAGTATTCATTCACAAGACTATGTTCGGTTGTATATCTTCTTTTCTCTCAGATAAAGAGAATTTTCTAGGAGTAACAATGGTTAAATCATATGGTAGGTGCACATTTACATTTTTTAAAAAACATCAAACTGTTTTCCAATGCGATTGCTCCATCTTGTATTCCCACTAGCAGTGTTAGAGAGTTCACTTCCTCCACATCTGGGGCAGCCATTGGAATGATCAAGCTTTATAATTTTAGCCATTCTAATAAGTGTGTAGTAGTGATTCATTGTGGTTTTAATCTGCATTTATCTAATGAATAATGTTTTTGAACATGCAGTCGTTTGCTTTTTTGTCATATTTACATCTTTCTTAGTAATTTTTGTGTTCAAATAGTTTGCCAGTTTTTATCAGTTTTATTTTCTTATTGAGTTTTGATAATTTTTATACATTCTGTATAAAAGTCCTTTATAAGACAGATGTTTTGCAAAAATTTTCTACCAGCCAGCATTCTCTAAGCAATGTCTTTCAAAGAGTAGACGTTTTAAATCTTGACAAAGTCCATGTTATCAATTTGTTCTTTTATAAATCATGCTTTACACATCATTTCTAAGAAGACTTTGGATAAACCAAAGTCACAAATATTTTCTTCTTGAAGACTTATAGTTAGATTTACATTTAGATCTAAGATTTATTTTGAATTAATTGATATATTTGGTGTGAAGGATGAATCAAGGACTTTTTTTTTATATCTATTTTTTTCCCTGCCATTTGTTAAAAATATTATCCTCGCTCTACTTAAATGTCTATGCACCTTTGTCAAGAATTAATTTTCCATATATGTATCGATCTGTGTCTGTACCCTCTATTTTGTTCTGTTGAACTGTTTGTCTCATTTTGCATGGATAGCACACTGTTCTGATTACTCTAGCTTTATAAAAGCCTTGAAGTCTACTAGTAATTGCCCTTCAGCTTTGTTAATTTTTAAGTTGTTTTGGATATTGTTGTATTTTGCATTTCCATGGGAATTTTATAATTATCTTGTCAATAAAAAAAAAAAAACTTGTGGGATTTTAATTGGAATTGCATTGAATCTACAGATGAATTTTGGGAAGACTGTTACATCAACAATACTGAATCTTCCGACTCTATAACTATGTATATGTCTTTTATACTCTTAAATTTTTCTCAGCAATATTACATAGTTTTTATTAACATGCAGCCTTTTACTTTTTTATGAAGTTTTCCTAAGTATCGCATTGTTTTTGATCCTATTATTAATTGTACATTTCTCATTTTAGTTTTTGATTTTTTGATTACAAGTGTCTATACAGTTGGTTTTTGTATTTACTTTTATGTTTCAACCTTTCTAAACTCACTTATTCTATTAGCATTTCTGTGGATTCCATTTGATTTTCAACATAGATGATTGTTACGTATGAACAAAGACAGCTTTCCCTGTTTCTTTTCAAAACTGGCTGACTTTTATTTCTTTTTCTTGCCTAATTACAGTGACCAGAACATTGAATACAAACTTGAATACAGTAGTGAGAGTATACCTCTCCTTCTTAGTCTTGAACACAATCACTTTTTCATCTTTACATTTAATCTTAGCTGTAGGATTTTGTCTTTGCCATCTTCATAATCAAGAACTATCCCCAAAAGAAACTGCATAAAACAGGGCAGAACTAACAGGAGAGGGAGCTCTCTATCTAGGAATCTTGTTCACGAAATATAAGTAGAAAAAACAGACCACATTCATAGAAGCTTCCGTAAAAAAAGTAAAATAAATCAGAGAATGTGAATATAAGGGTTTTTTACCTATGGAAAGTGACCCACTTAAAAAAAAGAAAACAATCAGATTTGAAAAAATGGCAATACAGTATTGCAGATTGAAGTAGATATCTTCATGCCATCAGAAAAACAAAAAACAGAAATGTCAAAAGAAAACAGAACCGAAACAGGAGTTGAGTGAATGCAAGGAGTTCATAGATGCTAACAGTAAAGATGAACAAAATAGACAAACCAACTTCATCAACAAAGATAAAACACAAAAATATATAAGATAAGAAACAAGACGGTGGAATAATTATTGCTACAGAGGAATTTTTTTTGAATTATGAGATTACTTTCCATGACTTTATGCAAATCCTTTGAACACCTAGGGAAAATGGATAATTCAGTTAAAATTTTCCTTTATTGTAATTGATCTCATTGAATATAGTATATTCAATAAACTAAATTTTTTATAAAAGAAATAGGACGTTATTAAGACAATGCTACCCACACAGAAGGAGTCTCTGGGTGTTGCAAATGGGGAAGCACTTGGCTACTAAAATAAGGTGATGGTATGAATCCACCCAGAGGCATCTCAGAAGAAATGCCTGATAACCTATTTCTAAAAGATCACTGCCGTTGAAAGCCCTATGGAGCACAGTTCTTACTCTGGCACATATGGCATCACCATGAGTTGGAAGTGAATTGATGGCAACTGGCTTGGTTTTTTGGCTTGTACACACACACACAAAACATGCACATGACACAGAATTTGGCAAAACTTCTGGAGACTGGATAGTCCAATGCTACCTAAATTTAGAGCCTAGATAAAACAGAAAATATTCCAAATTCTTTTTATGAAATAAGTTCAACTTTGATACCTAAACATGATATAAATATCACAGAAATAACATATGGATATTGCTCAAAAATCTTAAAGTGTTAGCACAGTGACCCCAACACTACATTAAGAAACAACCCGGCTACCTTTGATTGGCTTCTTGTTGTTGTTAGCTTCCGTCAAGGTGGCACCTGACTCATCGAAACCCACGGAAGTGGGAGCAGGCCATTATGACTCAGGAAAACGTAGCCGTTCTTTGGCATTTACAAGTTTCACTTA
Organism: Dugong dugon; assembly: GCA_030035585.1. NCBI lineage: Eukaryota > Metazoa > Chordata > Mammalia > Sirenia > Dugongidae > Dugong > Dugong dugon. Next base: position 62,815 of record JASCZL010000029.1, on the reverse strand, counting down.
TCTTGGGAGATTTAGCTCAAAATACCATTGCCATGGGAATCTTTACTGCATACTCCGTAATACTGTCTCTTCCTTCCAATCATCATGTAGCACGTCTTTCGTAATTCTCTTCACCAACTTTAGCACCATTCGTTTGGCAAACCTTCGAGTCTTTATCATATGCTCTGTCTCGCGGGCACTACGGAGAGAAAAATGAATGACACCTTCACTGCTAAAGACAATTACCCTACTTGAAGTTAGTTGTTTTATGTATCTATCAATCTTTCAGGCGGAACACCCTCTTCCTATATATCTGTTAAAACTATTCTGATAGACCAGGTTTTTCCCCGGCTCAGAAAATAGGCACATACTCTGTCCTTTGCCTGCAAAGCTTTTCTCGATGACTTCTTCCTCTCTTCTAGTTATCTTCAGTTCACCCTTAAGAACTCATAACTCATACCTTAAAAAATCTTTCTTTTTTCCCCATCCCATCCTCTATTATATGCTCTTTTGGCATACTGTAGTTCTTTGAATACTTACAACATGAATAATTTATTGTAATTATTAAACGGCCGTAATTTTTTAAATTCTATCTTTCCCTTTGTAATAGAAAGGGTCATGTCTGACTTGTTCACAGTTATATTTCCTGAACATACCACACTGTAGTACATATAGTAGGTTCTCAATTAATATTTGTTGAAATAATGAATAAATACAAATGGTTTTTGGCTGAGTAGGTACCAGCGAAATTTGTTGGAAATTCCAGTATTATTAATTATTTTCACTCTTGAGCTCTGCTGCTATTTTTGACCAGAAAAGTGGATTGGTATCAGTGCAAGTAGCCTTTTTGCTTATGAGCAAGTTTAACAGAACTGGCTTCTCTGTGCTTCTCAGATCAGACCCAGTATAGTTCAGATGGAAAGCAAGGATGATTTAGCAGTACTTGACCCTGAATTCCCAGATTTTCCTTTGGAAGGCAGCTTGATCTAGGAAAACAAACTACCTATGTAAGCTCAATACTTTGATCTGGCTCCTCATTCAGATATTAAAAAGTAGTTATTTTTGAACAATATGACTATTAATTCCCCAAACTTTGAAATACTCACTAAAAAACCGGTATGAAGTGTCTCGAGTATTTACAGACAAATATCAAAATCAAGCTGTCATATAGAATGTATATAGCATTTTAGGGAAAATTCGACAAGCACTGAAAGATGGTCAGCTATATACATGTACAGTCATAGAACACTGTGATGCCAGGAGAGTAACATGGTCTCACTGTCATCAGACTGTATTTATTCAATGGCTGACGGTATTGTTGGTATGCACGTCCCTTAAGGAACTTACTAGCTACTCTTTTGCTCCTTAGGTGATTATGGATACAAAGGGCCACATAATCTAACACCAAGTTTAAAAGTAAAGTTAAAATTTCAATATCTTATCAGCTGCTAACTTCAAAGAACCGACTAACTGCTTTGTAATAGCTAGCTCTTCTCTTTGATTTTATCATTTACGTTAAATTAGGGTAGCTTTCTTGTCTATGGGGTACAATAGGGAATAAATATGGAGGCCACGGTTCTAAGAGAAAGAAGAGCCTGTGCTGAGTGCAAGCTGAATGGGGTATACCCAAGATTTTTATATCTCAAGATATCATTGATTCGGGGTGTTATGTGGCTAGGATCTCAGATTCACCTTGAAGGAAGTATTCTGTTAGAACCCTATCTATCTTTATAAAGTTCTCCCATAATTTATGTACCTACAGATACTTAGATGAGTGAGGTTTTCTGGTGGTCTTGTCTCTATAAATGAAAATCAAAACCAAAACCCAAACCCGCTGCAGTCCAGTTGATTCCGACTCGACCCTGTAGACAGAGTAGAACTGCCCCATAGGGTTTCCAAGGAGCTGCTAGTGGATTTGACCTGCTGACCTCTTGCTTAGCAGCTGAGCTCCTAACCACTGCACCACCAGGGCTCCCAACTTCTCATTAAAACCCATCCACTGCCGTGGAGTCAATTCCAATTCATGCAACCCCATAGGGTTTCCATGGCTTGTAAATCTCTACATAAGCCTGTTGCCACATCTTCCTCCCACAGAGCCTCTGGTGGTTTTGAACTGCCGACCTTTTGGTTAGCAGTTGATCGTTTTAACTATTGCACCAACATAGCTTCATCAACTTCTTATTAGAAGATGAAATTATTGTGTGATTGACTGGCTGAGTCTGAAGCTTGAGCTATTGACGTTCTTAAAACTGCATGGTTCCCAGAGTGGACTGGATTAATGTGACATGTTTGTCTCCACTTTCAACCAAGATTTTATAACCTCCCTACTCTCTCTATTCTGGTTTGAGGTCTTTGGTAATGAAGCCTCCTTGTGGAAGGATGACTCTGCTCTATGATGTGTAAGTTTCTGGCGGTTGCATGCGTTTCTGCTCTTCATAAGCCGTGGTGTCCCTGGGGGTTGGGGTTTGGGGGGTGTCACCACACTGAATGACACAGTCAGAGGAAGTGACCCCAAAATGACTGTCTATAATATTTTTGTGCAGTATTTCAGCAGAAATGTATTATTTTTTTATAAAAATACCCCTATAGTTAATTATAACAACAAAAATATTTTTCGTAAGCCCAGCTTACACTTATCAATATACCTACAAGGCTAAAATCCTATGCTAATTTACTTTTTGAAGGTTGTAATGCGCTCCTGTCAGAGCTGTCATTATTAGCCAATTATAATGACGCTTCGAATCACATGATTTCGTCTGCAGGTGCTACAAGCACATGCTGTTGTTTTCATTGCTGCTAGTGTTTTTATAAATGCTGATTTTGTCAAATTTTCTGGTGTTTTAGCTACAATATTGTGATAAGTAGTATTTGTGAATCTATCTCAAGAACTTTTTTGAGAATGAAGTAATAATTAAAGGAAAAGAAAGATAAAAATAAAGAAAAGCTTCCACTCAGTTGCTAATAATGTTGTAACTAATAATGTTGTAACTCAATGCAGAAAGATTTTACAAAACAATGTTGTTGTTAGTATTCATATGATCTAAGGAATATTACATTTAAGCAATCTACAACTATATCACGTATTATTCTATGATTAAAATTGATAATAAACTTACATATGTAAAATATTGATTATATAACTCTTTGATAACTAAATAGAGAAACTGACAGTTTAAAACATGAAGTGGGGGCATTGCCAGGTTTCTTCATACATGTTTAGCAATATAACTTAAATCTTAAATTCAGTTTTTCGAAAATTTTTATTCTTTAAAATTTTCTTTAAAACATCACTTTCTTGCAAATATATATCTGATTTTAATGAAATTTTCCATTTATAGTTGAACTATGGTTTCAAAAAAATAGTGACCCATTAGAAGTTTTTAAAGCATCACTTTCTTGTAAATATATAGCTGATTTTAATGAAATTGTCCATTTATGGTTGAATTATGGTTTTAAAAAAATAGTGACCCATTAGAATTAACATTTGCTAGAACTAACATATCCAATAGATTTACATTTCCATTTTCTTATTTGTTTTCAAATATTGCTAATTTATCTTGTTTTTTTATTGTGCAGGGATATTCTGTCATGCCACATGGAGTGCATAAACCAAAGTGGCCAAGTGGACTCAGGCAGAGAAGACTAAAAGAAGCGGGAATTAAATCACTGAACTCACTCGCTGGATCCAAGCTTCAATCTGTCAAAAGACCGGATGATGGCCAGGGTTCATCAGAAGACTCTGCTCGTCACTCCCCAATGGATCGAGCTGATTCTTCTGTCGCTAGCATGCATCTTGCGGCAGAGCAAAGAGGGGAAATGGCAGAATTTGCAGCAGAAGAGAGTGCTGAAGGTGACTGCAGTCATGATTCTGTAAATGAAATGCGTGACTTTAAGAAGCAAGATTTGCAAGTTTTGTGTGATGTTGCTTTCTGAGACATAATAGCTCCAGGTAATTTTTGGGGTGAAATGATCAAAAGCAGACGTGTTTTTTTTCCAGAAGAAAGATAGGCCTTTCAGTGTTAAGGCAAGGCAAGATGCAAAAGCAAAAGGAGATTTGCGTGAGTTTCAAGAGTGGTTTTACAAGGTGATGCCAAATGGGGAGAAAATTCTGCAGTCATGGATGGTTTACTCACTCGTCAGCAAGAATTTGTGCTGTTTTTGCTGCCGACTGTTTGCTGTTAGTGCTACAGATATGACATCCAAATTCGTGACTGGGTTTCCAAGGTGGTGAAAACTGAGCCCAAAAGTACATCACCACGACCCGTCCGAAGACCGTCTACGTTGCCTTGAAAAGTGGAAAACACAGGCGGCAGGACTGAGGCTGCACAAAACCATGGATGCCAAAACTATTGCCTTGATGGAAACGGAGAAGAAAAGGCGAGGGACATCGGACACGGACGGCTCCATATCACGGTGTTTGTTGCCAAGCGGGACCTGACCTTCCATACCACAGGAAGAGGAACCTTCATCGATTGAATAATGGGAACTTCTTGGGATGGTTGAGTTGTTTTCAAAATAATGGTCCAGTACTGAAAGAGTGCCTAAGGACATCAAAGGAGAGCACATGTAAACGTAAATATCAGCCTCTTATCATGCACCAAAAACTCTGAATGAGTTTATAAGCGCCTGAGCCCTGGTGGCGCAGTGATTAAGTCCTGATTAACAACACTTCTTTTTTTAAATATGAGAGATGATATATAAAGTAAACTGACTTTAAATGTACAATTGAGTGAAAATTTACCTACATATATATCCATGCAGTTACCAGTCATTTTGAGATATAGACTATTTCTAGCACCAGCAAGGGTTGCTTTTTTCTCTTTGCCTATCAATAATTATTCCTCAGCCCCTAGACAGCCACTATTCTCATTTCTAACTCCATAAATTGTGTTGTCCGTTCTTGAACATGGCATAAATGGAATCAGACAGTAGGCACCCATGTGTCTACATTCATTCACTCAGCAGTACGTCTGTGAGGTTTTCATTGCTAATGTCCAATTATATTTTATGAATACACGACAATTTGTCAATTCTTCTACTCTTGGTTATTTTTGTTGCTTGAGGTTTTGAATATTTTGAGTAAAATTTCTCGAAACCTTCTTGTACTTCTTGGACGTGGTTTTTGTGGACATGTGCCGTTATTTCTCTGGAACATCTACCCAGGAGTTGGATTTCTGAGTCACAGTGTAGGCATACATCTAGTTCTGGTAGAAAATACTGAATCCAAGGTGTTAGGAAAAATTTGTAATTTCATTGGTAGTTTATGAGAGTCTCTGTTTCTCCGCATCCTTGCCAATGTTTAGTATTCTCAATCTTTTTTAGTTTTACACAGTCTGGACTGTATTATGCTATGAGATATAATTGCAGCTTTAACTGGTCATTTGGATATCTTCTTCTATATAATAACTGTTAAATCTTTTGGTCATTATTTATTGACTTTTTCTTAAATATGCTTGTATATCCTAGATGCAAACAGTCTGTTAGTTCCATGGATTACAACCATCTCCTCTTGTTCAGAATCTTTGATCTTCAATGTCCTCTTATGAACAGAATGGAGTCTTTCTATGAATAGAAGATTTAATTTTGCTGTCGTTAGGCGACGCCAAGTCAGTTCTAACTGATAGCGACCCCGTATACAACAGAACGAAAGACTGCCCGCTCCTGCGCCATCCTCACAATCGTTGTTATGCTCGAGCCCGTCCTTGCAGCCACTGTGTCAGTCCGTCTCGTTTTTGAGCACCTTCCAGCCTGAAGGGCTCGTCTTCCGGCACTATATCAGGCAAAAAGTCATAAGATTTTCACTAGCCAGGTTTTTTAGAAGTAAATTGCCAGGTCCTTCTTCCTAGTCTGTCTTAGTCTGGAAGCTCCCCTGAAACCTGTTCACCATGGGTGACCCTGCTGGTATTTGAAGTACATGTGGCATAGCTTCCAGAATCACGGCAACACGCAAGCCATCACAGTACAACAAACTGACAGATGAGTGGTGGATTCTGGGTTTATCTTCTTTATTTATGAAATCTCTGAATATCATTTTTACTCCTAAACACGGGACTTGCAACATCATGCAATGACAAATTGTATACTTTGATTTGTCTTCCTAGACTAGCCAATATATATCTTGAAACTAAATAGAAGGAAAACATATCATACATCAAACCCATTAAAGACAACAGCAATTACAAAGAAACAAAAAATTCCTGGCCTCAATGCTATTGATTATTGAGGAAATGACTCAGTTTTATGTAACTTTTTACTTTGAAGTCATAAAAATTGTGGTTATTAAATAAAAAAAAAAAGAATGCCTTAATCTATTAATATCTCACTCAAATACTTAAAAATTCTATCGTTTAATCAAAAACATTTCTTACATGTCAACATTTTCTTCTTCATTGCAGATTGTCATTCTTTCAAACTTTAGACTCAAAGAAATGCATAGTGTATACTTCAGACAAAGAGATATTGGATGAACCTTGTGGGCAGAAAAACCCTTACATCTGTAAGCAACAGCTTACTAAAGTGTTTCTTGGGACATGGTGGGGCGAGGGGAGTGGGGAGCTATAAAGCAGATCCAGGATTAATAAGATCAGTATTTTTCTCTCTTATATTATTATAGATTATCCACTTCTGGCATCTGTAAAATGTTGACATTTATGTCTTTTCATACACTTTCCATATATTTGAAGCCACATGCTTCCAAATAGTTAAAATTTCCGTGCCTATACCTGAAATTCTAATGCATCAAGGTAAAGATTTTATGAATATTTTTACATTATTATCTGGGTTTTTAATACTAAATTTTATGTAGTTTTATGTGTATTTTCCTGCAAATTCTTTCTGTAAAAATTTAAATAAATGTGACTTCATCCTGAATGATGTCTATCAATCTCAGTTTAGTTCTTTCTATGACACACTACATTAGGAAGTCCCAATCTCATCTCACTTTCCCGAAAGTAAAAATAAGTAATGCTCTTTTTAGTTTTGTCTAAACACATACATAATACATACATACATATTTAAGTATACTTGTGTGTCTTTGGGGGGTAAATTTAGAGATGAAAGTGCCGTATGTCAGTTTTTCCATATCTTTCATTGAGAGGAACACATCTCCATTTTATACTTAGATGGTTATCGAGTTTACATGACATTTTCCAGGGTACCATAACCCACAAATCCATAGATTCCAGTTTTTTTCTCCCGCAAATAATCATAGACAAAGGATTGGTTTACATATAAAACACTCTCTAGATAAGGATTCTGTCTATCAAAAAGGAATGTTTGCTAACAGGTTTGTTCTTGACAAGTATACAAAGACTCTTAACCAGCTCACAGTCCTTCTTTCTTTCCCAGGAACCCCTTCCTTAGCCTAAAAGGAGAGAATAATCTGCAGCCCAATGCAGACAGTTTCCTTTTTACTCAGAGAATGCAAAACCTTTCCAAACACTGAGATCAGAATAACTTTGGTATTTGAGACTATTGAGATAGGTGCTGTCACTGTGTTCTGAAAAATGTTATAAAGATGCAGATAGTGAAAAGACTCCAGATGTCACCGTACATGTATTCAGGGGACCTCAGTTTCCTCGCCCTGGGTATTTGCTCAGTTTTGAAAGACACTCTAGTTATTGGAGTCACCATTTATTTGCCTTGAACAAAGGCACTGGATAAGCAGTAAATTACAGGAAAGACAGAGCATGGTGACCTGCGGCGGATACTAGAGGAGGGGAGGACCCTCAAGGGGAGATGATCCTGCATCTTTGGGAAGGGCACATAACTTTTCAAAACAAATTTATATAAGGAATCAACGTTCATTTGCAGTTTTGAAAGAATTAAAGGAAGAAGTAAAAAATAAAAACCATATGTTTGTGTATATATGTACATATATATATAAAACCCACTGCTGTCGAGTCGATTCCAACTCATAGTGATTCCATAGGGTTTCCAAGGCACTCTATGGAAGTGAACTGCCACATCTTCCTCCCATGAGGGTGCCGGTGGTTGCCAACTGTCAATCTTTCAGTTAGCAGTCAATGGCTTTAACCACTGCATGACCAGTGCTCCACAGATACATGATGTGTATATGCAGACGTATATGAGTGTGTGTGTGTGTGAGTGTGTGTGTGTAAAACCACCCCATTGCTGTCAAGTCAATTCCAACTCCTAGTGACCTTATAGGACAGAGTAGAGCTGCCCTATAGGGTTTCCAAGGCTGTAAATCTTTATGGAAGCAGACTGCCACATCTTTCTCCTTTGGAGCACGGCTGGTGGGATAGAACCACCAACCTTTCAGTTAGCAGCCCAGCACTTAACCACTGCGCCACCAGGGCTCGAGAGAGAGAGAGACCCTGGATGTGCAAATAGTTAATGTGCTGGGCTGCTATCAAAAAGGTTAGTGGTTCAAGTCCACCCAGAGGCACCTCAGAAAAAAAACCTGTTGACCTACTTCCCAAAAATCAGCCATCAGCTACCCTATCGAGCACCATTCTATTCTGTTACACATGGGGGCACCATAAGTCGAAATCGACTCAATGACAAATGGGTTTTTACACATGCATACATGTATATGGGGTGTGTGTTTGTGTGTATATATATGTATATATTTGTAACTTGAGCCTAGAGGTCTTCTATTGGACCTGTCTTTGCTGACTGTTTTTACTTCTGAGTCAATGAACTAAGAAAAGAATGAATGATTTAAAAAAAAACTCAAAGGATGGTTCTGAAAAATTACACTAATTCTCTCAAAATAACCGATCCTGATAGTGTTCACAGTATAATAATAATAATCCATTTTTGTGTCTATTCTGTCACAATACTCACAAATTTGTTATATCCAAATGCAAAAGCTGAAGACAGAATCTGAAGCTGCTACTAATGAAGTCATTTTTATATTGGACAAAAAATGTGGAAAATTAAGCAGCTTTCTGCTGGTTCAACATTGTCCAATACTAAAACCAAGAAAGGGTATATTTTGTGGTATATACATGCAATGCAATCCTATGCAACGATCAAGATTAGTGACCAGTGTGTGAAACATAACATGGATGAATCTGGAGGACATTATGCTAAGTGAAATAAGTCAATCACAAAAGGACAAATGTTGCATAACAGCATTTGTATAAAAAGTCAAGAATAGGTTTACACACGGAAAGCAACATTCTTTGATGGCTACCAGGGATGAGAGGGGGAGGGAGCAAGAATCATTTACTAAACAGTAAACACGTGTTAATTCTGGTAAAGGCAATACACAGTATTGGAGACGTCAGCACAACGTGATCAAGGTAAATGAAGACACTGAGGGATACGGACGAATAAAGGACAACTATGGTAGATGCTATAACACATACAATTCTGCAACAACGGCAATAAGCACCAAGAATCTGTGAGTGGTGACGTAGGTAGGTATGAATGCTGCACAGGTGTGGGAGGGTGTATAGGAGTACATGTGAATGCATATGGAGGTATGTTTGTGGGCATTTGTATATTCATATTTGTATGTAGTGCATATATATTCATACATATGATGGAGCAGATAGAGGGCACAGTTATGGAAATGTCTTAAACATATATTCAAACACCTGGTGGGACTAAGTTCCTGGGCTTGAAGGCTAAGGATCATAGTTGTGGGGAACATCTAGGTCAATTCGCATAACATGGTTCCTAAAGATAATGTTCTACATACCCGTTTGGTGAGTAGTGTCTGGGGTCTTAAAAGCTTGTGAGTGGCCATCTAAGATACAGCTGTTGGTCTCTTCCCATCTGGAGCAAAGAAGAGTGAAGGAAACCAAAGACTCAAGGAAACTATGAGTCCACAGAACTAATGGCCCCAACGAACCACAGCCTCCTCTAGCCTGAGACCAGAAGAACTAGATAGTGCCACGCTGCCACTAGCAACCACTCTGAGCAGGGATACAATATAAGATCCTGGTTAGAATGGGAGAAAAATGGAGAACAAAACTCAAATTTATAGAAAACATTAAACTTAGGGGACTGATAGAGACTGGAGGAACCCCCTTAAGACACCCTTTTAACTTGGAACTGAAGTAACTCCTGGGGTCACCTTTTAGTCAAATAGTAGACTGGCCTATAAAATCAACAATAACACCAATGAAGAACGTGCTCCTTAGAGCAACCAACTCCATGAGACCAAACAGGCAACATTTGCCCAAAAACAAACATAAAAAGTCAAGGAGGTGCAGGGACACTGGAGGCATGGCAATGGGCGAGGCAGGATGGAAATGGGGAGGGTGCTGACACATTGCGGGGATAGCAACCAACATCATGGAAAAAACTGTGTCTAAATTGTTGACTGGGAAACTACTTTGCTGTGTAAACTTTCACCTAAAACACAATAAAGTGTTCAAAAAAAGGGGGGTAGATTTCATATTAGGCAAAGGATCATTTATAAACACCACGTCTCTCAACTTGGATTTACACAAAAGCGAGATGAAGGAAGTTTCACATTCACATTCTTCAGAGCGGATCTAGATTTTAGCAATTGCGGTGGTTGAGTAAAAGCAACATTATGCACACAACATACACAACTTTCAAAGATGGAAAATTTTTGAATTCATAGAAGCTGAGAAATCAAACCACAAATCTTTTTTTGGTTGTTGATGAAAAGCCCATCTTCACAAAAAGAATCATCCATAGGAATATGAAAAAAACTAAACCAGTTATCGTCGGAGTCCTGGTAGTGAAGTGCTTAAGAGTTACAGCTGCTTGCCAAAAAGTCAGCAGTTCAAATCCATCGGCTGCTCCTTGGAAACCCTATGGGACAGTTCTACTCTGTCTTCTTGGGTTGTTATGAGTCAGAATCGACTCAACGGCAATGGGTTTGGCTTTTGGTTTAGGTCAGTTATAGCCAAGGTGATTCTGACTCATGGCAACCCCGTGTGTATCAGAGTAAAAGTATACTCCATCGGATTTTCAGTGGCTGATGTTTTGGAAGTAGATTGCTGGGTCTTTCTTCCAAGGTGCATCTAGGTGGACTTGAACCTCCAGCCTTTCAGTGAGCAGCCAAGTGTGTTAACGTTTTGTACCCCATGGGAGTATTAGAATGCTTAATAAACAAAACAAAACAAAAAACCCATGAAACTTATTTTGGAGTTTGCTTTTCTATGAGGATGAATGGTAGACTGTATGTCCAGAGACTACATTGTAGATCAAGGCTCCTGCTCTCAAGAGGTCCAGTATACCTATATATCTGATGTTTGAAATTCTCACTAATGTCCTCTTTTGAAGACCTAAGAGTGTTAGTTAAAATAAAAATATTATCTGAATGAGATAACACAATAAACAATTACAATAATTAACATATTAGTAAGATGTTTATTAGAAAACCTATAGTCACATTTAAAGGATCTGAAGGGGTTGGAACATTGGAGAGTAAGGTGTTGAAAAGAAAATTTCAAGGCAAAGTGAGAGAAGCATGGAAGGACGGGCTTAAACCAGGTGTTTTAGGCTGGGTTCTCTACAGAAGCAACACCAGTGATGCATATATCATATATATACATAGATTTATATACGCATGCACAGATACATAGATATGCACACACATATGAGAGAGAGAGAGATTTATATCAAGGAAATGGCTCACATGATTGTAGAGGCTGGGAAGTCCCAAGTCTGTGGGCCAGGCTGAAGGCTTCTCCTGACTCACGTAGCTGCAGGGGCTGGTGAACCCAAGTTCGGCAGGTCAGACAGGAGGCCTCTGGCTCACAGACCGTGGAGGCCAACGAATACCAAGATTGGTATGTAAGCTGCTAGCTCAAGTCCCAAGAACTGGAGATCAGAGGAACAGGAGGCATCTGTGGGATCCAGAGCAAGCAAAAGCCAGCAAGCTTTGCCAGAAAGTCCACAAATATTGGATACAGGCTACGCCTCCAAGGAAACTCTCCTTCAACTCATTGGCTGCTCATATCCGATCTTATTGTGGAGGTGATTACATCATTATACAGCTGCCAAACTACATCATAACTGCCAAACCACTGAAAATCATAGGCCAGCCAAGTTGACAAGCAACATTAACCATCACCATCCGCGCCAGGTGAGGGAGCCTTAGAGCACAGCTGTGTGTGTGTGTTTGTGTGTGTGTTTGTGTACATATAACAGTAATGAGAGGTCTGATGTTTAATTTTATGTGTCAACTTGGTTAAGCTATGATTCTCAGTGGTTCGGCCAAGTACTAGACTAGTTGCTATTCCATAATGTAATGTAATGTAATGCAAAGACCTTGTATATTGCAATCTAATGTAATCAATCAATCAGTTGAAAGTGGCATTGCTTTGGGTTATTGTCTGCTTTCAGACTATACATAGAAATTTTGGTAGAACTCTCTCCCTCTTTCTCTCTCAACTCTGTACTTTTCCCTCATCTGACCTACAGATCTTGGGATGCAAGCCCGTAGAAGTTTCCACCTGGTGCCTGACCTACAGATTTTGGATTTGTCAGCCCCTCAGAATCCCGTGAGCCATCAGAAGTCTCCAGCCTGTCACCTGACCTATGAATTTTGAACTTTCAACCCCACATTTGTGTGAGCCAGTCCCTTGAAGTCAATCTCTCTCTATATACACGTAGGTCTCCCCAGTTGCATTTCTTTGGAGAACCTTCAGACAAGACGATACTCAGGTTCTACATTTTCTCCATTGCCTGTCCTGGTTGATTTAATGAAGCTAGAAGGGGAAAGACAGAAATGATTAGAGTAACTACTCTGTGCAAAAGAAAAGAACTAAAAATCTGCAGGAAATATAGACACAGAGAGATGGGCTTGATTTAAAATAAATTGCTTGTGTGCTCTGGAGCAAGATTGCTTAAGTTTCAAACTTAAGTAACCTCAGACAAGTTACTTAGCCCTGCTCGACTTCTTTTTTCTCACTGGTAAAACAGTATATTTATAGTATCTTCCTTATGCAGCCATTTTTATACATATATGAGTTAATCTATGTAAAAATATTTAAACTGTGTTTTTTGCAAAGTGAATGTTTATTATTAAAATAGGAAAATTACATGTAGAATTTTATTGCAGTAAGTAAATTTACCTTTTGCTTGTCCATTTTTTTTGATATTTTCCAAACATATTTTTAAGATGACTCTGATGTTGAAACAGTAAAAGTAAAAACAAAAAACTCTCTCATCTTCTTTTCTGCTTATCAAAGGGTTTCTATTGCAAAAATATGGTGAGAATTTCCTGTATTGTGATATCCGGAACATTGTAGAAGCTGGTAATTTTACTGCTTCTTGCTCAGTACTACTCACATGTGGCTCACCAACAGATGATTCAGGAACATCTTGTAAATATTGCATTTTTCTTTCTCATTTTCTTTTAAAATTCCTCCGGCGCAACTTTGGGATTCCTTGGCTTCCAGCCGGCTCTGTGATCCAGCACCGCTCCACTCCACCAAGACCTCTGCCTGCCTCCCCTGCATCCACCTTGGGACATCATTTCTCATGGCAGGTATGTGTGCCCCCAGTCAGAAAAGCAAAAGATGGAAGTACCCCAAAAAGGCGTCCCACAGGACATGGCGAATTTCACGGCAGGGCTTTAAGGGAAGAGGGCATAATTGACAGTGGAGTTTTTAGGCTTTCCACGTGTCAGCACCTTCTACATTCGCTTTAGTTTCTTGATTCATCATTGTGTAGCTTATAAATAGTCTGGAAAGCTTTTTCAGCAGAGTGGCTTCGGATGTAGATACGTCTAAATTCGGAACGAGAAATGAATTCACCTGGTTATATTATGATCAAAGTAATTCTACCATAGGAATAAACAGATAATGCCAAATATAAATGACACAATGCTTAATTTTTTTTTTTTTTTTTTAGCATTTGTGTTGCGACTCCCAAAGCTCCCCCAGAGGAACAGTTTAAACAGTGTAGTATTGTCACTGAGGTGACTCTGGAGGGGTATGCTAATGTTTATGCAGGATCTGCTAAAGTTGAATTGTTTCAGGAAAAATCTTATAACGAAGTAATTTTTGGTAAGACCAAATGTCATGTTCCTGTCTAAAAAAAAAAAAATGTTCTTTATATATCATAATTCAATGTACTAGGAAATGAACTTGGCTTGTCAGAGAATTCCTCTATACATTGGCTTTGGAAGCTCCCATCCCCGGTTGCAAAGTGCTCCTGTCTCTTTTTCTTACAATACCTACAGCTACGAGCCGCTGAACATTTCTCACAGCAGAGCCTGTACTGAGAGTAGCAGAAGGACATACTACAAATAGTATTATGTCACTGACAATGGTAAAATATGTTACACGAAAGACTCTGGGCTTAGATAGAATTGAATTTTATGTCTGACTTGCACACTTACTAGCTTTGATACCTTGAGAAAATGATGTTCTTCTTGGACCCTCAATTTTCTCATCTACCTAGTGGGAACCAGGCTATCTACCTTGTGATTTTTCATGAGGGAATAAAAGTAAAAAGCCTGTTATGTCAGAACATGAAACAGAAATTGAAGCCTGTTGCTCTCTTTTTACACTAGATCTCTAAGCTTCTTTGCCAATTTGAAAAAAACAAAACAAAACAACTAATGTTAAATTGACTGTCTTCTGGAGACAGAGCTGGTAGAGAAGAAAATGTGTGGATAATCTCAGTGAGGAATAATGTACCCCACCCTCACCCCCCCAAAAGAAATGTTGGTGTTGGTTGGAGTTTTACATGGAATGTGTTCCTTTTCCAACGGTTCATTGGCAGGATGACTGTGTTATCACCTAAAAGACCTAAAAAATACAATATTTCTCTATATAGCCATGCTGTGAATCCTGATGCTTCTGGATTTTCTCTCACTGGTTTCTGCTTTTAAGAACTTCAGCTGCTATGTTTGTTATTTAAAGGTTTGCCATCTCTCTCTTTTTCTACAGCTTTTCAGACCACTTCATGGAGGCTGATTTCTGGAGCCTTGGGAGTAGTGTGCCTTTTGTTGATGGCTACCCTGGGAATTTTATTGAAACATTGTAAGTTTCTCTAGGCATCTTTATAAAGGTCAATGCTATGATAAAACTATTTAATAATAAATGCTGCATTTTGCTAGTGTGTAAATATTATCTCATGGATACACTTATACCAGTACTTAATTCTATAAATTTCTAATAATTTCTTGTAGCATTTACCAGACAAAGTATTCAGCCAATGACCTCTCCAGGATCCACCGTAGAACCCCAGGAAGGTAGGCCCCATACATTGGAAATGCTCAGTGCTGGTAGAACATTGAAATAGACAGTTTCTTGTTTTTCACAGATAGGAGCCTGATGGTAAATCCCACATGGTGACATAAGTTTACTTCCCAAATGGTAGGACGGTCTCATTCGATTGTTGTCTAATGTAGGAATGATTAAATTCCACTAAGTGCACATCATTGATATGTTAAAGGAATAAGGATAATATTAGCATGAAGTAACAGATTTCTGTCCTCTATGAATGCAGATTAGCTAATAAATTATAAATAAACTACAGTAAATATTACAGTGAATCCTAATTCCCTGCCTGCATCTGCTCATAACCCATACTTGCCTATCTCGATTACAGAAAATACTTGCTATAATGTGCCTATATTTCCATTAGTAGTTATGTGTCAGGTATAGTTTCCAGATTTCTGCAAGTGTAAAATCTACTTACAGTAAGAGTCAGCTTAAAGTACACTTTCTGAATGAATATATTCTCCCGTAACGCACTCCAAGCTCTCTCCTTTCGTGACCGTGTGGCATTTCATTTATAGCTTCTGCAATTTCAGCGCCATTCATTGGACAAACATTCGAGTGTCCACCATGTGTCATGTCTTCTGCTACTGAGGAGAAGGAAGGCTGCTAAACTCTATTATCAGACTTCAAACTAATTGTTTTAATTATCTTCATTTTTGGAAAAAAAAATTCTAAAACATAGGATTCTCATCTGGGCATGGTATTTTTGTTGACTCAGAAAATATGATAAAATGCTTTCTGGTTTAAATCACCTCTCTTTGATGAAGTTAACTCCTCTTTGTACTGCAGAGCTCAGCTTTGGGTCATTTCCTCAAAACAGATTCTTCTGACCTCTTTCCATCCCTTACCCTGCTATGTGCTCTTTTAATATACTGGATTTCTTTTGTCTACTTATAAAAATTATCATTCAATATAATTGATCAATGATTGGGAATTATATAAGTCTTACCCTATCTCTAGAATATAACCTCCATGAAGAAAATTATCATGTTTGACTTGTTGACATTCATAATCCCGAACATATCACACTGCAGTGCACGTAGTAATGCATGCTCAAAGATTATTTGTAAAGAAAAGAGTAAATAGCAAATGGTTTTGAATGAATAAACAGCAATAAAAATATTTGAAATGTCCATTGTCATCAATCATATTTTATTTTTTATCTTAGGCTCTGACTGCTGTTCTTGCCAAGAAAAGTGGATTGGGTACCGATGCAATTGCTATTTCTTTTCCAAAGAAGATAAAACTTGGGCAGAAAGTAGGGATTTCTGTGATTCTCAGAATTCCAGTCTACTTCAGCTGGAAAGCAAAGACGAACTTGTATGTACTTATGTTTCCACATTTTCTTTGTTCTGGAAACATAATCTCTAGGTAAACTGAATAATTTGATTCAAGTCTTTAATCAGAGAGTAAATGGATGGTCATATCTGAACAATAATTATTAATTCTCTGTACTTTGAAGCAATCATTATAAAGGCCGCATAAAATTTGTCAAAGATTTACATCTAGGAATAAAATCAATATACAAGATGGAGTGAATGAAATTTTTCTGGTTGAATTCAAAGTAATAGATGGTTATTTTACTCATTTTATTTAAAGAACCAGCTAAATGGCTTTGCAATGTTTAGTTCTTTTAATTGAATTTATAAATTCTTTTATAATTATGTAACTTCTGTGATGTCTCTGGAATACAATGCAGAGCCAATATGGAGGGTCTGGGGATAAAAATTACCAATTCCTAAGGTCTCATTCCAAAGAAAGATGATCCAATAGAATGCAAAAATTACTGAATAATATCGTTAGTATCACACGCAAGCAAAATTTTCCTGAGGATGATTCAAAAACGGTTGCAGCAGTACATCAACAGGGAACTGCCAGAAATTCAAGCCGAATTCAGAAGAGGACAGGGAACAAGGGATATCATAGCTGATGTCAGATGGATCTTGGCTATCTGCAGAGAATATCAGAAAGATGTTCCATCATCGTTAGTGGCCATAGAGTTGGTTCTGACTCTCAGTGACCCTGTGTACAGCAGAATGAAACACTGCCGGGTCCTGCACCATCCTCACAATCGTTGCTATGTTTAAGCCCATTGTTGCAGCCATTGTGTCAATTCATCTCGTCGAGGGTCTTCCTCCCCTTCACTGACCCTCCACTTTACCAAACACGATGCCTTTCTCCACGGCCTGGTCCCTCCTGATAACAAGTCCAAACTATGAGATGAAGTCTCACCATGTTCGCTTCTAAGGAGTATTGTGGCTGTACTTCTTCCAAGACAAATTTGTTCATTCTTTTGGCAGTTCATGGTATTTTCAATGTCCTTCGCCAACACCATAACCCAAAGTCGTCAATTCTTCTTCAGTCTTTCTTATTCATTTCCCAGCTTTCACATGCATATGAGGTGATTGAAAACATCAGGGTTGGGGTCAGGTGACCCTTAATCCTTAAAGTGACATCTTTGCTTTCTAACACTTTAAAGAAGTCTTTCTTCGAGTAGATTTGCCCAATGCAATGTTTCTTTTGATTTCTTGAGTGCTGCTTCCATGAGTGTTGATTGTGGATCCAAGTGACGTGAAATCCTTGACAACTTCAATCTTTTCTCCGTTTATCAGGATGTTGTTTATTTGTCCAGTTGTGAGGATACTTGTTTTGTTTACGTTGAGTTGTAATCCATACTGAAGACTGTAGATTTTGATTTTTATCAGTAAGTACTTCAAGTGCTCTTCACGTTCAGGAAGCAAGGTTGTATCATCTGTATAACACAGATTGTTAATAAGTCTTCCTCCAATCCTGAGGCCCAATTCTTCTTAATATCATCCAGCTTCTTGGATTATTTGTTTAGCGTACAGATTCAATAAGTATGGTGAAAGGATACAACCCATTCTTTGCAATAAAACACAGGCAAACGGCTATAGTATTAACAATTATGCTAAGGCATTTGACTGTCTGGATCATAAGAAATTATGGATAACATTGTGAAGAATGGGAATTCGGGAACACTTAATTGTTCTCATGTGGAACCTGTACATAAACCAAGAGGCAGTCGTCCTGACAGAACAAGGGGATACTGTGTGTTTTAAAGTCAGGAAAGGTGCGCGTCAGGGTTGTATCCTTTCACCCTGGTAGCATAGTGGTTAAGAACTTGACTGCTAAGCAAAAGGCCAGCAGTTTGAATCCACCAGCCACTCCTCTTTAATTCTTTAAAGTGTTAAAAAGTAAAGCTATAACTTTAAGGACTAAGGTTTGCCTGATCCAACCTATGGTATTCCAATCGCCTCATATGCATGTGAAAGCTGGACAATGAGTAAGGAAGACCAAAGAGGAATTGATGCCTTTGAATTATGATGGGGTGAAGAATATTGAATTTACCATGGACTGCAAGAAAAATGGACAAGTCTGTCTTGGAAGAAGTACAGCAAGAGTGCTCCTTGGAAGTAAGGATGGTGAGACTTCATGTCACATACTTTGGACATGTTATCAGGAGGGACCAATCCCTTGTGAAGAACATCATGCTGGGTAAGGTAGAGGGTAAGCAAAACAGAGGAAGACCCTCAACGAGACGGACTGAAGTAGTGGCTGCATCAATGGGCTTAAACGTAGCGGCTTTGTGAGAATGGCGCAGCCCCGGGCAGTGTTTTGTTCTGTTGTGCACAGGGTCACCACAAGTCGGAGCGGACCTGAAGGCACCTAACAATAATAAAGAAAAGATAGAAATTGCCCGAGATGTATGCAGAGACTGAGCTGACTAAATGCTGAGTAGGTCATACCGTGCAGATTTATCCGTCAAGATAGTGTTGAATTGAGAGAACTTCAGGCTGGAATTCTTAATTCCTTGTGAATTCTCGTTCATGACAACTATAACTGATGGAATTCATAATTTTTTTTTAAATAATAACACTTTTTACCCCTTAGAGGAGTGAGATTTTGTGATATTTTTTCTTCCATAAATGATGGGTCTGAGAAATGAGAAATTTGAACCACAGGGCTTTACCTTCTAAACTAGAAGTCAAGAATGGTTTCAGTTTGTGCGATCGATAGGCTGATTCTGATGCTGGGACACTGACTTTCTTAAAAGTACTCTGCTCCCAGAGTACATTCAAATTAGGTTAATATGCCTGTCTCTGTTTCCAAGCAGGATTTTTTGAAATCTAGGGTACGTTTATATTGGATTGGACTCTATTATAATGAAACGCGTGTCGCCTGGGTGTGGGATGACGGCTCTGCACTCTCTCAGGATCTGTAAGTTTCTGGCAGCCTGCTGGTGCCTTTTCTATTGTCATTTTATCAGTAGAGCAGACAGTACAGGTAACTTCCAGGAGCACTGCAGCAAAGGTAACATGTCTAGGGCGTGAGATTACAGAAAAGAGGTTAGGTGCAACACAATACAATTTTAGCCCAACCCAGAACACCCAAGGTTATACTCAAAATCCGTTGCTGTGGAGTCGATGCCGACTCATGAAATTTAGTGTCTTTGCTCCCGTAAAAGAACTTTTGATATTTCTTTTTCCATTATACCTTGGGGCAAACACATACATGGATATGTGCATGCACACTTGCTCACATACACAATACCACCACTGAGTCAGTAGTCCTGGCAGTTCAAATAAAGCAGGATATGCTTTCCTTTCTTTATTCTGGTGGGGCCAAATTCTCACCATACTCCCCATGTTTCAAATATTCTGGGTTTACCTTCTCTATATTTGTAAACTTTGAATTTTATTTTCACTCACAAACATGGGATTTCCATATATTACAATGGTGAATTATAAGCTCTGATTTGTTGCTCTAGATTAACTCTGTTAATACATCTTTAAACAAAACAGACGTACATTAAGCATCAAAATGATTAACAGCAACGGCAAGAACAGCAATGAGAAAAAACCTCTAGTCCCAATACTACTGATTATGGAGGGAATAACTAAGGTTTGTGCAACAATGTAATCTGAAAACTGAAAACCATGGGTATTGAATAAAAAGAATCATTCAGCATGTTAATATTTCATTTAAATGCTTCTAAAAGTTCTATCATTAATCAACAACATCATCACGTTTTCATACCGTTTTCTCATATGTTAATATTTTTGTCTTCATTACAGATTTTCATCTCAAAATCTAGATCCATGGAACTGTGTATTGTATAACCCAAGGAGTGGTATTTTGGATGACGATTGCAGGCACAAATACGGTTTTATCTGTAAGCAACGGTTTATTTAAGTGTTTTTTAGAGTTGACAGGCAATGCACGGTCAGGTTTACTTTCCATCTCTTATATTGTTACTAATTATCTACTTCTTAGGTCTATAAATTTTTCATTTTTTGTCTCATCCTACAATTTGTATATATCTGAATCCATGTGTTTTAAAATGGATTAAATTTCCCTATCTATTCTTGAATTTATTAAGCATCAAGATAAAGAATGTTATGAATATTTAGATTTTATGTTTTTAATATTAAATGTATTGTATTTTCATGCATCTTTTCTTGCAAATTATCTCTGCACAAATTTAAGTAAAATTTACACCACCAAATAATATATATATGAACGTCATTTCAGTGCTTCATATAACGTACTAATTTGGGAAGTCCCATCCTCACCTTTCTAAAAGTAAAAGTATTTTTAATGCTTTTTGTTAGCTCTTTCTGGAAGTATATATATACAAACATTGGCTTAGAGCTGAAAGTTCCAGTGCTATACGCTATATCACAGTTTCCTCAAACGTGTCATCCAGTTTTAGGACAAAACAAGTTTTGTTTCTTTTCCTCAATACCCTAAATTCTGAAGAACAATTGGATGTCTTTGGCCATTACTTTGAAATGTATGTTTCCAGGATGAAGGCCTCCAGATTTTGCAAGGGGAATGAGAATCCAGGTAGTCCAGGGTGCCCCGGAACTTTCTTGCCTTATACTTATCCATCAATAAAAGAGTCATGTACATGCTGATTTAGAAAATAATATATTGAAATCATTTATTCCCTGTCCTTGAGCATAGAGAATTTGACCCAGCTAGAAAAGGGCTCACAAGGACTCACAAGGACACCTCAACTGGGCCCGGAGCTATAAAGACAATAGCAAAAATAATCTTGGAAAATATCTTTTAGGGAACCTTTCACATGAGCCAGTCAAACACTCTTACCTTTTTCTATTAGCATTTAGTGAATAGAAGCTCTGTTGGGCCATTGCGGACCCCACTGAAAACTGTACCAATGATTGTTAAGAAAGACAATTCAAAATGTAGGATCACAATTTCTAGGCAATCTGAAAAGGTGAAGCTTTCAGTGGTTTTGCCCATTTGTATGTTAATATGTACCCATGGCTCTGTAATGGTCTTTGGACTGGGGCGGACGTGGCTGTGGCAGGACGCTTGTCCCTTTTCCCACTCTTGCCTATTCTGTACTATTCTTTCGACTTGGGCAGACACGGCTCCAGCAGCATGCCTGTCTGTTTCCCACTTTTGTCTTTTTGAATATATGCCGGATAAAACTGTCTTTTTGCTTTACTAAAATTTATATTTTTCCCCCACAACAATGTGCATTGAAAATCTTACTTTCAAATCAAAAAAAAAAAAAAAAAAAAATTTTCCTAAAAGTCTGGCATCAAATACTACATAATTCACTTCTTTTTTTTTCTTTTTTTTGTGAGCAGATCAAATGATCTTTTGAGGGTGTTTTGAGAGTGTTGGAAGAAAGGGCAAAAATAAGGATAAGTATGGTCTTACACTGGGGCTTGGCTGGGATCTTCGTGACCTTCAAGCCACCAAAAGCCAATTCTTTTTTATGACTGTTGCATATGCATTTTAATAAATTTGGATTGACATCTCTATTTGCTTTATAGTTTTATATTTCAATTAAGTGAAAACAATCAATATCTAATAACTGATATCATTATACAAAGAACCAATGAGAGAAAAGAACCTATCAGGTTTTATTTCTCAAAGTGTATATAAAATAGGACTCTAATGCTGAACTCTTCTCGTTCTTATATAATCATTCACTTAGGGAAAATTGAACATCAACTGTATGAAGAAAGATGCAGATTTTAAAATGCTTGAACTCTGACTAGAGAAATTATGTATCACACTTTGAATATTTACCATCTTCCGGTTTTATGGTTTATGTGTTTTAAAAGTAGTACACTTTTAGTTAAACTAAAAACTCAAACAGTAGCATAGAGGCATCTAATGAAAATCAGTTTTCAGGTCTCAAGCATACCGTCTCTGTCCTCCTCCACGAGGCAGTATTTTCTGGTTTGGTTTTGCTATTTCTAGTGGGTTTCTCTGTAAGGGCAAGAGAAAACTCAGTGTTGGTGTTTAGCCACATCCAGTATAGGTTCAAGGCTGTTTTCCCTTTCGTGTGTTAACTCTGTCACTTGTCTCAAGCCCCATCTGAGACCTCACATTTATGACAAATCCAGGAGGAAGGGACAACAGAAGATGTTAAATATGATGGGATAGGTCTACTTCTAGAGGGTAATTCATGCCAAAAATCAACTCCCCTGGGAGAAGAAAATTAATGTCGCCTCCCAATTACAGCTGAGATGTTTCTTCAGAGTCCGTATCACTTCAGGGCACTGACGACAGAAGGGGTTGAACTGAATGCAGATCTTGGTCACCCAGGGGAGAGTATCTGTCTCACAGCACGATCACATTATATTAGACACACTGAATCCAGACCCACCTGACCTGTCTGCTTTCTCTCATCTATTACAGTCTTCGCTTAGGGGGATGGGGCGCTTTTTTATACGCAGGGCATTCTACGAGCTGTTTTACTTTTAATGTGACGAGAAATCTCTTATGCATTCTCGGGGGAAAGATACTTTGTTTTTTCCTCTTCTTTGAAATGGGCTAATGTACATGGAAGGTTGGAGTTGAGTAAACATGTCTGTGTTGGGCGTAGAACAAAGAGAAGAGAGGTAAGAAAATGTGGAAAACACACACACATACACACACACACACACACACACACAGGCAGTAACATTATGGCCACAAATCAGTTTAGACTTACTTAAGTTCTTCCTATTACCACAACTGTATCTATTTTGTACTCCTAAATAACAAATTACCATACATTTAGGGATTTAAAACCACACGTTTGTTATTCCAGTTTCCACTGGTCAGCTTCTCTGGGTCCTTTGCTCAGGGTCAAACAAAGCTGTAGTCAAGGTATGGGCCAGACTGCATTCTCAGCTGGAACTCTTGTCCAAGCTCATTCAGGTCGCTGGCAGAATTGAATCCTTGTGTTTTTCAGACTAAGGCCCTCAGCAACTAGTGGCTACTTCTCTTCGGAGGCAATTCACATCATGGCTGCTTGCATCTTCAAAGCCAGAAGGAAAGTATCTCAGATTTCCTCCATCTATGTCCTCTAGACTCTCTTTTAAGATGTTCATCTGATTAGATCAGGCCCACCCAGTGTTACCTCCCTTTTGATTAGCTCAAGATCAACTGAATTGTATCTGAAATGTTTTCTCCCCTTTGCCATGTGACATTATTTCATCATAGGAGTGACATTCCATCGTATTCACAAGTCCCATCCTCACTCAAGGCAGGGTGGCTTATAGAGGGCATTTATACTAGGAAGCTAGAATCTTAGGGACCATCTTAGAATATGTCCTACCACACCAACGGTCTTAGTTATCTAGTGTTGCTGTGACAGAGATACTGTAAGTGGGTGACTTTAACAAACAGAAGTTTATTTTCTCACCATTTGGGAATCTAGAAGTCTGAATTCAGGACGCTGGCTCTAGGGGAAGGCTTTCTCTGTCTGTCAGCTCTCGAGACAGGCCCTTGTTTCTTCAACTTCTGCTTCCTGGTTCCTTGGAAATCTCTATGTGTCTTGGGATCTATCTTACCCCATCTCTGCTCACTGGTTTGCTTGTTTAATCTTGTTGATCTCAAAAGAGATCTACAGGAGACACACTTTACACTAACACTGTCTCATTAACATAACAAAGAAATGTCACTCTCCAATGGGATTATAACCATAGACATAAAAGAAACCAAACCAAACCCATTGCCACTGAGTTGATTCTGACTCATGGCGATCTTATAGGACAGAGTAAAACTGCCCACAGAGTAAAACTGCCCGATAGGGTTTCCAAGCAGTGGCTGGTGGACTCGAACTGCCGACCTTTTAGTTAGCTGCCATAGCTCTTAACCACTGCGCCATCATAGCTATACAGGTTAGAATTTACAACACATATTTTGGGGGGACACAATTCAATCCATAACACCAACATGCCCCTAAAACAAGGTTGTAACTTTTATTTCTTAGTTTATTAAATTTAATCACTTCCTTTTGAATCATAACTGAGAAGTAAAATCACATATGCTGCGACAAGTAATTCTATTCAATTTTTCCCATTATATTAATTCTTAGCTCCTCCATTGTGACAGCTACAAATTCACATATTATGCCTGAGAAGGATGGAGAAATTTTACCGATATGAACTGGGGCAGTTCTTTGCTTATATTTAGGGATGCCTAAAATCTCTCTCTTATTCTTGGTCAATACAAGGGCAGTGGACTAACTAACCAACTAATTTATAGTGTGCTGTTTAAAGGGGCCAATTTGTTTATTGATAGCTTGCTCCTGAGACAACTAGTTAGATATCTGGTCTTCACTACCTGATTAGATGGGCAAAAGAGACTGCTGAGAACTGCTGTTTTTTCACCCAAATATCAGCAATTCAATCTAAAGATGAAGCATATCTTTGTGCAGATAAATCATTGGGAGCTTATCCCTGGATGTCCCTTGGACCCCACTGCTTCCATAAATTCTCTTTCTCTTGTGTATCACATGTTGTGTGTTCATTGAAAGCCTTATTTGAGTATGTTCTGTTGAGATTTATGATTCCTTTCCATGATCTGACCCTGAGAAATCGTTGGATCACCTAAATCTTCTTCTCCATTTTCATAGTTTTGAAACTTTTGTCTTTATAACTTAGTGTAAGGGTTAAAAACATTTTGTGAAAATGCTGTATAGTTAATATTTTCAATTTTGTAGTATAGTCTCTGTTTCAACGTCTCAGCTCGGCAATTGCCATGCCAGAGAAGTCATAGACAATACATAAGTAAATGGTGTGTTTGCGTTCCAAAAACTTATTTACAAAAACAAGTGGTAGGGTTGATTTGGCCTGTAGGTTATAGTTTGCCAACCCCTTTCAAAATGTACAGATGAGTATCTAAAAGCACCAATCCTGTTTTCCGCTTTGCCTTACCTTTTTCCAGGTCATTTCTTACCACTTGTAAATGGACCTATACATTTTTCAGTATAAAAAACAGTTTTGTCTTTGATTATTTGTCTGAGGTAACCAGGCTTCAAGATTCCACCAACAATCGTCACCTTGTGGTGTTCATGTCTTTGTATAATTTCCTCCCACATTGTATCAGGTTCGACCTGTATGACCAATAGAACAAGGTAGAAATGGTGGCATGTAGCTTCTGAGGCTAGCTGATAAAAGGAAGTGTGGCTTCTGCCTCTTTCCTTTCTCCCAGATCCCTCGATCTGGGGGAAGGCAGTTTCCAAGTTGTGAGCAGCCCCGTCTAAAGGACTGTGTGATGAGGAACGGAAGCTTTCTATGGAAAGTCATGAGCAATTGAGGCCTCTTGCCAGGAGCCATGTGAGTGAACCTTCTTGGAAGCAGACTCTCCAGTCAGAGTCAAGCCTTCAGATGACCACAGCCCAGCTGACATCTTGACAAGAACAAGAGATCGCGAGCCACGTTCATCCCACTTCGCCGTTTAAGGATTCCTGTGCTTCAGAAACAGTGTGAAATAATAATTTTTTTGTTGTTGTTTTATAAATTCAGGGAATGATACCTTATGAGTCTCATCCACACCTGGATCTCATGAGTTTCTGGATTTTGAGCTGATGATGTAATGGGATGAGACATTTGGGGGCCGCAGGAGGGGATGGATGTATGACCATCGAGTCAGCTCTGACTCATAGCCACCCTATAGGACAGAGTAGAACTGCCCCATAGGGTTTCCAGGGAGCCCTTGGTGGATTTGAACTGCTGACCTGTTAGTTAGTGGACAAACTGTTACCCACTGTGCCACAAACACATAGTATTGCCAATTATTTTCTTCTAAAGACCTTCTGGGTGGGATGGGTTTGTATATAATTATAATTTCCACTTCTCTAATGAATACTGATAGTTTCCCCACACTTAAATATATTTTTTTATATGTTTGTTAAAATGTCCTTTACGTGACCTTTTGCCTTTGTTGTTTGGAAAAACAGCTTGAGAGACTTTTCCCCTGAGCTCTGAGGAGTTCTCTTTGCCCTAGTTTTCTACCCTAAAGGGTTTGCTACTTTTGCCCAGGTTGATTGACGTTTCCTGCTTAAGGTGGAAACAACTTGTGGTTTGATATATTTTGTCTGCCTCTGATTGGTATGCACCTTCCAGGGATTAGTCAATAGAGTATGCAAATGAAGTGTCTGTAGCCTCCTATGCAAATGAAGTGTGTGGGGCCTACTGAGGGGATTGGTCAGTTTGTGGCCCCCCACTGGGAGGGGCCATGCCTTGAAATTGACAAGGAATAGTGTATTTATGTGCAGCCAGCTCCACGGAGGTTTTTCAAATAGAAAGAAGCAGAAAGAGAAGCAGCAGGAAGAAGGAAGAAAGAAGAGAGAGAGAGAGAAGACAAGGAACTTTCTTAAAGAGCTGTAACACGGGTCAGGGTAACACTGAAGACAGCGAGAATCCTGGAAGGGGCCCAGTGGCAGAGCCAGCGGCAACAGGCCCAGAAAGGGCTGATAGGAGCCTGTCCTCAGGGGGCCGAAGGAGGTCTGCATGGCCAAGAGGAGCCGAGAGCTGACCTTCCTGAAGAAGGAAGACTGCCTACAGGCTTCCTGATCCTGATCCTGAGTTGTAGCCTGTTACTTCTTTAATAAACCCCTTAACTGTGAGTATGATTTCTGAGTTCTGTGAGACACTACATCTAATTGCCAAACCAGAACAGGGGAGAGGAGAGCGTTGAGGGCGGGGAGAGTGGCCGGTATCAGAGATGGAGTGATACCACTGTTTGGAAAACGTGGAAATCTGGGATATATTTGACCTCTGCCTCATGGCAGTTGGCTTTCTGAGGATTCTTATATTCGAAGTTATTTGTACAATATTCTTCTATGTAGTGCTTGTGTAAGGCTTTTGGCCATTATTTATTTATTTTTGATAGCTTTGTTGAGGTATAATTGATATAAAATAAACCATGTATATCTCAAGTTTCAGTGTGATAAACTTTCCCATATGTACACATTTGTGAAAAACGAAAACCGAAACCAAAACATAGCCAAGTTGATTCTGACTCATAGGGACCCTATAGCACAGAGTAGAACTGCCCCATAGGGTTTCCAAGGCTATAATCTTTGACTGCCACATCTTTCTGCCATGGAGCCATTGCTGGGTTCCAACCACTGACCTTTTGCTTAACAGGTGAGCAGTTAACCACTGTGCCACCAGGGCTCCTACATTTGTGAAACCATCACTCATTACCTTAATCAACTTAGATAACATATACATCGCCCCAAAAACTCTCCTAGTGACCTATGTAATGCTTTCCTCCTGCTCCTAGACGCACGCTTGACCAATGTACTCTATTTTGTTACTATAGATTTTCATTTTCTGAAGTTCTATTGGGGGGCTATGAGTCAGAATTGACTTGACAGCACACAACAACAACAAAGTTATATATATATATTATCATGCAGTTTGTACAAATTTGTTTGTTTTTTTTTAACTCAACATAATTATTTTCAGATTGCTTCTTGTTATTATGCATAGCAATAACTGATTTCTTTACAGTCATCAGTAGCATTCCATTTTACGGGTAAAACGCAATCTATCCTTTCACTTGTTGATAGATCTATGGGTTGTTTCCATTTTTTTGGTTATTACTAATAAAGTTGCAGAATATTGGATATAGCATGGACTGCCAAAAGAAGGAACAAATCTGTCTTGGAAGAAGGACAACCAGGATTCTCCTTGGAAGCAAGAATTTAAAACTACATCTTACATACTTTGGAGAAGTTGTCAGGGGGGATCCGTCCCTGGAGAAGGACATCGTGCCTGGTAAAATACAGGGTCAGCGAAAAAGAGGGAGACTCTCAATGAGATGGACTGACACAGTGGCTGCAACAATGGGCTCAAGCAGAACAAGGATTGTGAGCTTGGCGCAGGACTGGGCAGTGTTTCCTTCTGTGGTGCGTGGGGTCACTATGAGTTCTGACCAACTTGACGGCACCTAACAACAACGACAACAATAAAGTTGCTATGAGTATTCATTCACAAGACTATGTTCGGTTGTATATCTTCTTTTCTCTCAGATAAAGAGAATTTTCTAGGAGTAACAATGGTTAAATCATATGGTAGGTGCACATTTACATTTTTTAAAAAACATCAAACTGTTTTCCAATGCGATTGCTCCATCTTGTATTCCCACTAGCAGTGTTAGAGAGTTCACTTCCTCCACATCTGGGGCAGCCATTGGAATGATCAAGCTTTATAATTTTAGCCATTCTAATAAGTGTGTAGTAGTGATTCATTGTGGTTTTAATCTGCATTTATCTAATGAATAATGTTTTTGAACATGCAGTCGTTTGCTTTTTTGTCATATTTACATCTTTCTTAGTAATTTTTGTGTTCAAATAGTTTGCCAGTTTTTATCAGTTTTATTTTCTTATTGAGTTTTGATAATTTTTATACATTCTGTATAAAAGTCCTTTATAAGACAGATGTTTTGCAAAAATTTTCTACCAGCCAGCATTCTCTAAGCAATGTCTTTCAAAGAGTAGACGTTTTAAATCTTGACAAAGTCCATGTTATCAATTTGTTCTTTTATAAATCATGCTTTACACATCATTTCTAAGAAGACTTTGGATAAACCAAAGTCACAAATATTTTCTTCTTGAAGACTTATAGTTAGATTTACATTTAGATCTAAGATTTATTTTGAATTAATTGATATATTTGGTGTGAAGGATGAATCAAGGACTTTTTTTTTATATCTATTTTTTTCCCTGCCATTTGTTAAAAATATTATCCTCGCTCTACTTAAATGTCTATGCACCTTTGTCAAGAATTAATTTTCCATATATGTATCGATCTGTGTCTGTACCCTCTATTTTGTTCTGTTGAACTGTTTGTCTCATTTTGCATGGATAGCACACTGTTCTGATTACTCTAGCTTTATAAAAGCCTTGAAGTCTACTAGTAATTGCCCTTCAGCTTTGTTAATTTTTAAGTTGTTTTGGATATTGTTGTATTTTGCATTTCCATGGGAATTTTATAATTATCTTGTCAATAAAAAAAAAAAAACTTGTGGGATTTTAATTGGAATTGCATTGAATCTACAGATGAATTTTGGGAAGACTGTTACATCAACAATACTGAATCTTCCGACTCTATAACTATGTATATGTCTTTTATACTCTTAAATTTTTCTCAGCAATATTACATAGTTTTTATTAACATGCAGCCTTTTACTTTTTTATGAAGTTTTCCTAAGTATCGCATTGTTTTTGATCCTATTATTAATTGTACATTTCTCATTTTAGTTTTTGATTTTTTGATTACAAGTGTCTATACAGTTGGTTTTTGTATTTACTTTTATGTTTCAACCTTTCTAAACTCACTTATTCTATTAGCATTTCTGTGGATTCCATTTGATTTTCAACATAGATGATTGTTACGTATGAACAAAGACAGCTTTCCCTGTTTCTTTTCAAAACTGGCTGACTTTTATTTCTTTTTCTTGCCTAATTACAGTGACCAGAACATTGAATACAAACTTGAATACAGTAGTGAGAGTATACCTCTCCTTCTTAGTCTTGAACACAATCACTTTTTCATCTTTACATTTAATCTTAGCTGTAGGATTTTGTCTTTGCCATCTTCATAATCAAGAACTATCCCCAAAAGAAACTGCATAAAACAGGGCAGAACTAACAGGAGAGGGAGCTCTCTATCTAGGAATCTTGTTCACGAAATATAAGTAGAAAAAACAGACCACATTCATAGAAGCTTCCGTAAAAAAAGTAAAATAAATCAGAGAATGTGAATATAAGGGTTTTTTACCTATGGAAAGTGACCCACTTAAAAAAAAGAAAACAATCAGATTTGAAAAAATGGCAATACAGTATTGCAGATTGAAGTAGATATCTTCATGCCATCAGAAAAACAAAAAACAGAAATGTCAAAAGAAAACAGAACCGAAACAGGAGTTGAGTGAATGCAAGGAGTTCATAGATGCTAACAGTAAAGATGAACAAAATAGACAAACCAACTTCATCAACAAAGATAAAACACAAAAATATATAAGATAAGAAACAAGACGGTGGAATAATTATTGCTACAGAGGAATTTTTTTTGAATTATGAGATTACTTTCCATGACTTTATGCAAATCCTTTGAACACCTAGGGAAAATGGATAATTCAGTTAAAATTTTCCTTTATTGTAATTGATCTCATTGAATATAGTATATTCAATAAACTAAATTTTTTATAAAAGAAATAGGACGTTATTAAGACAATGCTACCCACACAGAAGGAGTCTCTGGGTGTTGCAAATGGGGAAGCACTTGGCTACTAAAATAAGGTGATGGTATGAATCCACCCAGAGGCATCTCAGAAGAAATGCCTGATAACCTATTTCTAAAAGATCACTGCCGTTGAAAGCCCTATGGAGCACAGTTCTTACTCTGGCACATATGGCATCACCATGAGTTGGAAGTGAATTGATGGCAACTGGCTTGGTTTTTTGGCTTGTACACACACACACAAAACATGCACATGACACAGAATTTGGCAAAACTTCTGGAGACTGGATAGTCCAATGCTACCTAAATTTAGAGCCTAGATAAAACAGAAAATATTCCAAATTCTTTTTATGAAATAAGTTCAACTTTGATACCTAAACATGATATAAATATCACAGAAATAACATATGGATATTGCTCAAAAATCTTAAAGTGTTAGCACAGTGACCCCAACACTACATTAAGAAACAACCCGGCTACCTTTGATTGGCTTCTTGTTGTTGTTAGCTTCCGTCAAGGTGGCACCTGACTCATCGAAACCCACGGAAGTGGGAGCAGGCCATTATGACTCAGGAAAACGTAGCCGTTCTTTGGCATTTACAAGTTTCACTTATCTTGGGAGATTTAGCTCAAAATACCATTGCCATGGGAATCTTTACTGCATACTCCGTAATACTGTCTCTTCCTTCCAATCATCATGTAGCACGTCTTTCGTAATTCTCTTCACCAACTTTAGCACCATTCGTTTGGCAAACCTTCGAGTCTTTATCATATGCTCTGTCTCGCGGGCACTACGGAGAGAAAAATGAATGACACCTTCACTGCTAAAGACAATTACCCTACTTGAAGTTAGTTGTTTTATGTATCTATCAATCTTTCAGGCGGAACACCCTCTTCCTATATATCTGTTAAAACTATTCTGATAGACCAGGTTTTTCCCCGGCTCAGAAAATAGGCACATACTCTGTCCTTTGCCTGCAAAGCTTTTCTCGATGACTTCTTCCTCTCTTCTAGTTATCTTCAGTTCACCCTTAAGAACTCATAACTCATACCTTAAAAAATCTTTCTTTTTTCCCCATCCCATCCTCTATTATATGCTCTTTTGGCATACTGTAGTTCTTTGAATACTTACAACATGAATAATTTATTGTAATTATTAAACGGCCGTAATTTTTTAAATTCTATCTTTCCCTTTGTAATAGAAAGGGTCATGTCTGACTTGTTCACAGTTATATTTCCTGAACATACCACACTGTAGTACATATAGTAGGTTCTCAATTAATATTTGTTGAAATAATGAATAAATACAAATGGTTTTTGGCTGAGTAGGTACCAGCGAAATTTGTTGGAAATTCCAGTATTATTAATTATTTTCACTCTTGAGCTCTGCTGCTATTTTTGACCAGAAAAGTGGATTGGTATCAGTGCAAGTAGCCTTTTTGCTTATGAGCAAGTTTAACAGAACTGGCTTCTCTGTGCTTCTCAGATCAGACCCAGTATAGTTCAGATGGAAAGCAAGGATGATTTAGCAGTACTTGACCCTGAATTCCCAGATTTTCCTTTGGAAGGCAGCTTGATCTAGGAAAACAAACTACCTATGTAAGCTCAATACTTTGATCTGGCTCCTCATTCAGATATTAAAAAGTAGTTATTTTTGAACAATATGACTATTAATTCCCCAAACTTTGAAATACTCACTAAAAAACCGGTATGAAGTGTCTCGAGTATTTACAGACAAATATCAAAATCAAGCTGTCATATAGAATGTATATAGCATTTTAGGGAAAATTCGACAAGCACTGAAAGATGGTCAGCTATATACATGTACAGTCATAGAACACTGTGATGCCAGGAGAGTAACATGGTCTCACTGTCATCAGACTGTATTTATTCAATGGCTGACGGTATTGTTGGTATGCACGTCCCTTAAGGAACTTACTAGCTACTCTTTTGCTCCTTAGGTGATTATGGATACAAAGGGCCACATAATCTAACACCAAGTTTAAAAGTAAAGTTAAAATTTCAATATCTTATCAGCTGCTAACTTCAAAGAACCGACTAACTGCTTTGTAATAGCTAGCTCTTCTCTTTGATTTTATCATTTACGTTAAATTAGGGTAGCTTTCTTGTCTATGGGGTACAATAGGGAATAAATATGGAGGCCACGGTTCTAAGAGAAAGAAGAGCCTGTGCTGAGTGCAAGCTGAATGGGGTATACCCAAGATTTTTATATCTCAAGATATCATTGATTCGGGGTGTTATGTGGCTAGGATCTCAGATTCACCTTGAAGGAAGTATTCTGTTAGAACCCTATCTATCTTTATAAAGTTCTCCCATAATTTATGTACCTACAGATACTTAGATGAGTGAGGTTTTCTGGTGGTCTTGTCTCTATAAATGAAAATCAAAACCAAAACCCAAACCCGCTGCAGTCCAGTTGATTCCGACTCGACCCTGTAGACAGAGTAGAACTGCCCCATAGGGTTTCCAAGGAGCTGCTAGTGGATTTGACCTGCTGACCTCTTGCTTAGCAGCTGAGCTCCTAACCACTGCACCACCAGGGCTCCCAACTTCTCATTAAAACCCATCCACTGCCGTGGAGTCAATTCCAATTCATGCAACCCCATAGGGTTTCCATGGCTTGTAAATCTCTACATAAGCCTGTTGCCACATCTTCCTCCCACAGAGCCTCTGGTGGTTTTGAACTGCCGACCTTTTGGTTAGCAGTTGATCGTTTTAACTATTGCACCAACATAGCTTCATCAACTTCTTATTAGAAGATGAAATTATTGTGTGATTGACTGGCTGAGTCTGAAGCTTGAGCTATTGACGTTCTTAAAACTGCATGGTTCCCAGAGTGGACTGGATTAATGTGACATGTTTGTCTCCACTTTCAACCAAGATTTTATAACCTCCCTACTCTCTCTATTCTGGTTTGAGGTCTTTGGTAATGAAGCCTCCTTGTGGAAGGATGACTCTGCTCTATGATGTGTAAGTTTCTGGCGGTTGCATGCGTTTCTGCTCTTCATAAGCCGTGGTGTCCCTGGGGGTTGGGGTTTGGGGGGTGTCACCACACTGAATGACACAGTCAGAGGAAGTGACCCCAAAATGACTGTCTATAATATTTTTGTGCAGTATTTCAGCAGAAATGTATTATTTTTTTATAAAAATACCCCTATAGTTAATTATAACAACAAAAATATTTTTCGTAAGCCCAGCTTACACTTATCAATATACCTACAAGGCTAAAATCCTATGCTAATTTACTTTTTGAAGGTTGTAATGCGCTCCTGTCAGAGCTGTCATTATTAGCCAATTATAATGACGCTTCGAATCACATGATTTCGTCTGCAGGTGCTACAAGCACATGCTGTTGTTTTCATTGCTGCTAGTGTTTTTATAAATGCTGATTTTGTCAAATTTTCTGGTGTTTTAGCTACAATATTGTGATAAGTAGTATTTGTGAATCTATCTCAAGAACTTTTTTGAGAATGAAGTAATAATTAAAGGAAAAGAAAGATAAAAATAAAGAAAAGCTTCCACTCAGTTGCTAATAATGTTGTAACTAATAATGTTGTAACTCAATGCAGAAAGATTTTACAAAACAATGTTGTTGTTAGTATTCATATGATCTAAGGAATATTACATTTAAGCAATCTACAACTATATCACGTATTATTCTATGATTAAAATTGATAATAAACTTACATATGTAAAATATTGATTATATAACTCTTTGATAACTAAATAGAGAAACTGACAGTTTAAAACATGAAGTGGGGGCATTGCCAGGTTTCTTCATACATGTTTAGCAATATAACTTAAATCTTAAATTCAGTTTTTCGAAAATTTTTATTCTTTAAAATTTTCTTTAAAACATCACTTTCTTGCAAATATATATCTGATTTTAATGAAATTTTCCATTTATAGTTGAACTATGGTTTCAAAAAAATAGTGACCCATTAGAAGTTTTTAAAGCATCACTTTCTTGTAAATATATAGCTGATTTTAATGAAATTGTCCATTTATGGTTGAATTATGGTTTTAAAAAAATAGTGACCCATTAGAATTAACATTTGCTAGAACTAACATATCCAATAGATTTACATTTCCATTTTCTTATTTGTTTTCAAATATTGCTAATTTATCTTGTTTTTTTATTGTGCAGGGATATTCTGTCATGCCACATGGAGTGCATAAACCAAAGTGGCCAAGTGGACTCAGGCAGAGAAGACTAAAAGAAGCGGGAATTAAATCACTGAACTCACTCGCTGGATCCAAGCTTCAATCTGTCAAAAGACCGGATGATGGCCAGGGTTCATCAGAAGACTCTGCTCGTCACTCCCCAATGGATCGAGCTGATTCTTCTGTCGCTAGCATGCATCTTGCGGCAGAGCAAAGAGGGGAAATGGCAGAATTTGCAGCAGAAGAGAGTGCTGAAGGTGACTGCAGTCATGATTCTGTAAATGAAATGCGTGACTTTAAGAAGCAAGATTTGCAAGTTTTGTGTGATGTTGCTTTCTGAGACATAATAGCTCCAGGTAATTTTTGGGGTGAAATGATCAAAAGCAGACGTGTTTTTTTTCCAGAAGAAAGATAGGCCTTTCAGTGTTAAGGCAAGGCAAGATGCAAAAGCAAAAGGAGATTTGCGTGAGTTTCAAGAGTGGTTTTACAAGGTGATGCCAAATGGGGAGAAAATTCTGCAGTCATGGATGGTTTACTCACTCGTCAGCAAGAATTTGTGCTGTTTTTGCTGCCGACTGTTTGCTGTTAGTGCTACAGATATGACATCCAAATTCGTGACTGGGTTTCCAAGGTGGTGAAAACTGAGCCCAAAAGTACATCACCACGACCCGTCCGAAGACCGTCTACGTTGCCTTGAAAAGTGGAAAACACAGGCGGCAGGACTGAGGCTGCACAAAACCATGGATGCCAAAACTATTGCCTTGATGGAAACGGAGAAGAAAAGGCGAGGGACATCGGACACGGACGGCTCCATATCACGGTGTTTGTTGCCAAGCGGGACCTGACCTTCCATACCACAGGAAGAGGAACCTTCATCGATTGAATAATGGGAACTTCTTGGGATGGTTGAGTTGTTTTCAAAATAATGGTCCAGTACTGAAAGAGTGCCTAAGGACATCAAAGGAGAGCACATGTAAACGTAAATATCAGCCTCTTATCATGCACCAAAAACTCTGAATGAGTTTATAAGCGCCTGAGCCCTGGTGGCGCAGTGATTAAGTCCTGATTAACAACACTTCTTTTTTTAAATATGAGAGATGATATATAAAGTAAACTGACTTTAAATGTACAATTGAGTGAAAATTTACCTACATATATATCCATGCAGTTACCAGTCATTTTGAGATATAGACTATTTCTAGCACCAGCAAGGGTTGCTTTTTTCTCTTTGCCTATCAATAATTATTCCTCAGCCCC
Organism: Dugong dugon; assembly: GCA_030035585.1. NCBI lineage: Eukaryota > Metazoa > Chordata > Mammalia > Sirenia > Dugongidae > Dugong > Dugong dugon. The sequence goes on along the minus strand of JASCZL010000029.1, from coordinate 26,673 downwards.
TAGACAGCCACTATTCTCATTTCTAACTCCATAAATTGTGTTGTCCGTTCTTGAACATGGCATAAATGGAATCAGACAGTAGGCACCCATGTGTCTACATTCATTCACTCAGCAGTACGTCTGTGAGGTTTTCATTGCTAATGTCCAATTATATTTTATGAATACACGACAATTTGTCAATTCTTCTACTCTTGGTTATTTTTGTTGCTTGAGGTTTTGAATATTTTGAGTAAAATTTCTCGAAACCTTCTTGTACTTCTTGGACGTGGTTTTTGTGGACATGTGCCGTTATTTCTCTGGAACATCTACCCAGGAGTTGGATTTCTGAGTCACAGTGTAGGCATACATCTAGTTCTGGTAGAAAATACTGAATCCAAGGTGTTAGGAAAAATTTGTAATTTCATTGGTAGTTTATGAGAGTCTCTGTTTCTCCGCATCCTTGCCAATGTTTAGTATTCTCAATCTTTTTTAGTTTTACACAGTCTGGACTGTATTATGCTATGAGATATAATTGCAGCTTTAACTGGTCATTTGGATATCTTCTTCTATATAATAACTGTTAAATCTTTTGGTCATTATTTATTGACTTTTTCTTAAATATGCTTGTATATCCTAGATGCAAACAGTCTGTTAGTTCCATGGATTACAACCATCTCCTCTTGTTCAGAATCTTTGATCTTCAATGTCCTCTTATGAACAGAATGGAGTCTTTCTATGAATAGAAGATTTAATTTTGCTGTCGTTAGGCGACGCCAAGTCAGTTCTAACTGATAGCGACCCCGTATACAACAGAACGAAAGACTGCCCGCTCCTGCGCCATCCTCACAATCGTTGTTATGCTCGAGCCCGTCCTTGCAGCCACTGTGTCAGTCCGTCTCGTTTTTGAGCACCTTCCAGCCTGAAGGGCTCGTCTTCCGGCACTATATCAGGCAAAAAGTCATAAGATTTTCACTAGCCAGGTTTTTTAGAAGTAAATTGCCAGGTCCTTCTTCCTAGTCTGTCTTAGTCTGGAAGCTCCCCTGAAACCTGTTCACCATGGGTGACCCTGCTGGTATTTGAAGTACATGTGGCATAGCTTCCAGAATCACGGCAACACGCAAGCCATCACAGTACAACAAACTGACAGATGAGTGGTGGATTCTGGGTTTATCTTCTTTATTTATGAAATCTCTGAATATCATTTTTACTCCTAAACACGGGACTTGCAACATCATGCAATGACAAATTGTATACTTTGATTTGTCTTCCTAGACTAGCCAATATATATCTTGAAACTAAATAGAAGGAAAACATATCATACATCAAACCCATTAAAGACAACAGCAATTACAAAGAAACAAAAAATTCCTGGCCTCAATGCTATTGATTATTGAGGAAATGACTCAGTTTTATGTAACTTTTTACTTTGAAGTCATAAAAATTGTGGTTATTAAATAAAAAAAAAAAGAATGCCTTAATCTATTAATATCTCACTCAAATACTTAAAAATTCTATCGTTTAATCAAAAACATTTCTTACATGTCAACATTTTCTTCTTCATTGCAGATTGTCATTCTTTCAAACTTTAGACTCAAAGAAATGCATAGTGTATACTTCAGACAAAGAGATATTGGATGAACCTTGTGGGCAGAAAAACCCTTACATCTGTAAGCAACAGCTTACTAAAGTGTTTCTTGGGACATGGTGGGGCGAGGGGAGTGGGGAGCTATAAAGCAGATCCAGGATTAATAAGATCAGTATTTTTCTCTCTTATATTATTATAGATTATCCACTTCTGGCATCTGTAAAATGTTGACATTTATGTCTTTTCATACACTTTCCATATATTTGAAGCCACATGCTTCCAAATAGTTAAAATTTCCGTGCCTATACCTGAAATTCTAATGCATCAAGGTAAAGATTTTATGAATATTTTTACATTATTATCTGGGTTTTTAATACTAAATTTTATGTAGTTTTATGTGTATTTTCCTGCAAATTCTTTCTGTAAAAATTTAAATAAATGTGACTTCATCCTGAATGATGTCTATCAATCTCAGTTTAGTTCTTTCTATGACACACTACATTAGGAAGTCCCAATCTCATCTCACTTTCCCGAAAGTAAAAATAAGTAATGCTCTTTTTAGTTTTGTCTAAACACATACATAATACATACATACATATTTAAGTATACTTGTGTGTCTTTGGGGGGTAAATTTAGAGATGAAAGTGCCGTATGTCAGTTTTTCCATATCTTTCATTGAGAGGAACACATCTCCATTTTATACTTAGATGGTTATCGAGTTTACATGACATTTTCCAGGGTACCATAACCCACAAATCCATAGATTCCAGTTTTTTTCTCCCGCAAATAATCATAGACAAAGGATTGGTTTACATATAAAACACTCTCTAGATAAGGATTCTGTCTATCAAAAAGGAATGTTTGCTAACAGGTTTGTTCTTGACAAGTATACAAAGACTCTTAACCAGCTCACAGTCCTTCTTTCTTTCCCAGGAACCCCTTCCTTAGCCTAAAAGGAGAGAATAATCTGCAGCCCAATGCAGACAGTTTCCTTTTTACTCAGAGAATGCAAAACCTTTCCAAACACTGAGATCAGAATAACTTTGGTATTTGAGACTATTGAGATAGGTGCTGTCACTGTGTTCTGAAAAATGTTATAAAGATGCAGATAGTGAAAAGACTCCAGATGTCACCGTACATGTATTCAGGGGACCTCAGTTTCCTCGCCCTGGGTATTTGCTCAGTTTTGAAAGACACTCTAGTTATTGGAGTCACCATTTATTTGCCTTGAACAAAGGCACTGGATAAGCAGTAAATTACAGGAAAGACAGAGCATGGTGACCTGCGGCGGATACTAGAGGAGGGGAGGACCCTCAAGGGGAGATGATCCTGCATCTTTGGGAAGGGCACATAACTTTTCAAAACAAATTTATATAAGGAATCAACGTTCATTTGCAGTTTTGAAAGAATTAAAGGAAGAAGTAAAAAATAAAAACCATATGTTTGTGTATATATGTACATATATATATAAAACCCACTGCTGTCGAGTCGATTCCAACTCATAGTGATTCCATAGGGTTTCCAAGGCACTCTATGGAAGTGAACTGCCACATCTTCCTCCCATGAGGGTGCCGGTGGTTGCCAACTGTCAATCTTTCAGTTAGCAGTCAATGGCTTTAACCACTGCATGACCAGTGCTCCACAGATACATGATGTGTATATGCAGACGTATATGAGTGTGTGTGTGTGTGAGTGTGTGTGTGTAAAACCACCCCATTGCTGTCAAGTCAATTCCAACTCCTAGTGACCTTATAGGACAGAGTAGAGCTGCCCTATAGGGTTTCCAAGGCTGTAAATCTTTATGGAAGCAGACTGCCACATCTTTCTCCTTTGGAGCACGGCTGGTGGGATAGAACCACCAACCTTTCAGTTAGCAGCCCAGCACTTAACCACTGCGCCACCAGGGCTCGAGAGAGAGAGAGACCCTGGATGTGCAAATAGTTAATGTGCTGGGCTGCTATCAAAAAGGTTAGTGGTTCAAGTCCACCCAGAGGCACCTCAGAAAAAAAACCTGTTGACCTACTTCCCAAAAATCAGCCATCAGCTACCCTATCGAGCACCATTCTATTCTGTTACACATGGGGGCACCATAAGTCGAAATCGACTCAATGACAAATGGGTTTTTACACATGCATACATGTATATGGGGTGTGTGTTTGTGTGTATATATATGTATATATTTGTAACTTGAGCCTAGAGGTCTTCTATTGGACCTGTCTTTGCTGACTGTTTTTACTTCTGAGTCAATGAACTAAGAAAAGAATGAATGATTTAAAAAAAAACTCAAAGGATGGTTCTGAAAAATTACACTAATTCTCTCAAAATAACCGATCCTGATAGTGTTCACAGTATAATAATAATAATCCATTTTTGTGTCTATTCTGTCACAATACTCACAAATTTGTTATATCCAAATGCAAAAGCTGAAGACAGAATCTGAAGCTGCTACTAATGAAGTCATTTTTATATTGGACAAAAAATGTGGAAAATTAAGCAGCTTTCTGCTGGTTCAACATTGTCCAATACTAAAACCAAGAAAGGGTATATTTTGTGGTATATACATGCAATGCAATCCTATGCAACGATCAAGATTAGTGACCAGTGTGTGAAACATAACATGGATGAATCTGGAGGACATTATGCTAAGTGAAATAAGTCAATCACAAAAGGACAAATGTTGCATAACAGCATTTGTATAAAAAGTCAAGAATAGGTTTACACACGGAAAGCAACATTCTTTGATGGCTACCAGGGATGAGAGGGGGAGGGAGCAAGAATCATTTACTAAACAGTAAACACGTGTTAATTCTGGTAAAGGCAATACACAGTATTGGAGACGTCAGCACAACGTGATCAAGGTAAATGAAGACACTGAGGGATACGGACGAATAAAGGACAACTATGGTAGATGCTATAACACATACAATTCTGCAACAACGGCAATAAGCACCAAGAATCTGTGAGTGGTGACGTAGGTAGGTATGAATGCTGCACAGGTGTGGGAGGGTGTATAGGAGTACATGTGAATGCATATGGAGGTATGTTTGTGGGCATTTGTATATTCATATTTGTATGTAGTGCATATATATTCATACATATGATGGAGCAGATAGAGGGCACAGTTATGGAAATGTCTTAAACATATATTCAAACACCTGGTGGGACTAAGTTCCTGGGCTTGAAGGCTAAGGATCATAGTTGTGGGGAACATCTAGGTCAATTCGCATAACATGGTTCCTAAAGATAATGTTCTACATACCCGTTTGGTGAGTAGTGTCTGGGGTCTTAAAAGCTTGTGAGTGGCCATCTAAGATACAGCTGTTGGTCTCTTCCCATCTGGAGCAAAGAAGAGTGAAGGAAACCAAAGACTCAAGGAAACTATGAGTCCACAGAACTAATGGCCCCAACGAACCACAGCCTCCTCTAGCCTGAGACCAGAAGAACTAGATAGTGCCACGCTGCCACTAGCAACCACTCTGAGCAGGGATACAATATAAGATCCTGGTTAGAATGGGAGAAAAATGGAGAACAAAACTCAAATTTATAGAAAACATTAAACTTAGGGGACTGATAGAGACTGGAGGAACCCCCTTAAGACACCCTTTTAACTTGGAACTGAAGTAACTCCTGGGGTCACCTTTTAGTCAAATAGTAGACTGGCCTATAAAATCAACAATAACACCAATGAAGAACGTGCTCCTTAGAGCAACCAACTCCATGAGACCAAACAGGCAACATTTGCCCAAAAACAAACATAAAAAGTCAAGGAGGTGCAGGGACACTGGAGGCATGGCAATGGGCGAGGCAGGATGGAAATGGGGAGGGTGCTGACACATTGCGGGGATAGCAACCAACATCATGGAAAAAACTGTGTCTAAATTGTTGACTGGGAAACTACTTTGCTGTGTAAACTTTCACCTAAAACACAATAAAGTGTTCAAAAAAAGGGGGGTAGATTTCATATTAGGCAAAGGATCATTTATAAACACCACGTCTCTCAACTTGGATTTACACAAAAGCGAGATGAAGGAAGTTTCACATTCACATTCTTCAGAGCGGATCTAGATTTTAGCAATTGCGGTGGTTGAGTAAAAGCAACATTATGCACACAACATACACAACTTTCAAAGATGGAAAATTTTTGAATTCATAGAAGCTGAGAAATCAAACCACAAATCTTTTTTTGGTTGTTGATGAAAAGCCCATCTTCACAAAAAGAATCATCCATAGGAATATGAAAAAAACTAAACCAGTTATCGTCGGAGTCCTGGTAGTGAAGTGCTTAAGAGTTACAGCTGCTTGCCAAAAAGTCAGCAGTTCAAATCCATCGGCTGCTCCTTGGAAACCCTATGGGACAGTTCTACTCTGTCTTCTTGGGTTGTTATGAGTCAGAATCGACTCAACGGCAATGGGTTTGGCTTTTGGTTTAGGTCAGTTATAGCCAAGGTGATTCTGACTCATGGCAACCCCGTGTGTATCAGAGTAAAAGTATACTCCATCGGATTTTCAGTGGCTGATGTTTTGGAAGTAGATTGCTGGGTCTTTCTTCCAAGGTGCATCTAGGTGGACTTGAACCTCCAGCCTTTCAGTGAGCAGCCAAGTGTGTTAACGTTTTGTACCCCATGGGAGTATTAGAATGCTTAATAAACAAAACAAAACAAAAAACCCATGAAACTTATTTTGGAGTTTGCTTTTCTATGAGGATGAATGGTAGACTGTATGTCCAGAGACTACATTGTAGATCAAGGCTCCTGCTCTCAAGAGGTCCAGTATACCTATATATCTGATGTTTGAAATTCTCACTAATGTCCTCTTTTGAAGACCTAAGAGTGTTAGTTAAAATAAAAATATTATCTGAATGAGATAACACAATAAACAATTACAATAATTAACATATTAGTAAGATGTTTATTAGAAAACCTATAGTCACATTTAAAGGATCTGAAGGGGTTGGAACATTGGAGAGTAAGGTGTTGAAAAGAAAATTTCAAGGCAAAGTGAGAGAAGCATGGAAGGACGGGCTTAAACCAGGTGTTTTAGGCTGGGTTCTCTACAGAAGCAACACCAGTGATGCATATATCATATATATACATAGATTTATATACGCATGCACAGATACATAGATATGCACACACATATGAGAGAGAGAGAGATTTATATCAAGGAAATGGCTCACATGATTGTAGAGGCTGGGAAGTCCCAAGTCTGTGGGCCAGGCTGAAGGCTTCTCCTGACTCACGTAGCTGCAGGGGCTGGTGAACCCAAGTTCGGCAGGTCAGACAGGAGGCCTCTGGCTCACAGACCGTGGAGGCCAACGAATACCAAGATTGGTATGTAAGCTGCTAGCTCAAGTCCCAAGAACTGGAGATCAGAGGAACAGGAGGCATCTGTGGGATCCAGAGCAAGCAAAAGCCAGCAAGCTTTGCCAGAAAGTCCACAAATATTGGATACAGGCTACGCCTCCAAGGAAACTCTCCTTCAACTCATTGGCTGCTCATATCCGATCTTATTGTGGAGGTGATTACATCATTATACAGCTGCCAAACTACATCATAACTGCCAAACCACTGAAAATCATAGGCCAGCCAAGTTGACAAGCAACATTAACCATCACCATCCGCGCCAGGTGAGGGAGCCTTAGAGCACAGCTGTGTGTGTGTGTTTGTGTGTGTGTTTGTGTACATATAACAGTAATGAGAGGTCTGATGTTTAATTTTATGTGTCAACTTGGTTAAGCTATGATTCTCAGTGGTTCGGCCAAGTACTAGACTAGTTGCTATTCCATAATGTAATGTAATGTAATGCAAAGACCTTGTATATTGCAATCTAATGTAATCAATCAATCAGTTGAAAGTGGCATTGCTTTGGGTTATTGTCTGCTTTCAGACTATACATAGAAATTTTGGTAGAACTCTCTCCCTCTTTCTCTCTCAACTCTGTACTTTTCCCTCATCTGACCTACAGATCTTGGGATGCAAGCCCGTAGAAGTTTCCACCTGGTGCCTGACCTACAGATTTTGGATTTGTCAGCCCCTCAGAATCCCGTGAGCCATCAGAAGTCTCCAGCCTGTCACCTGACCTATGAATTTTGAACTTTCAACCCCACATTTGTGTGAGCCAGTCCCTTGAAGTCAATCTCTCTCTATATACACGTAGGTCTCCCCAGTTGCATTTCTTTGGAGAACCTTCAGACAAGACGATACTCAGGTTCTACATTTTCTCCATTGCCTGTCCTGGTTGATTTAATGAAGCTAGAAGGGGAAAGACAGAAATGATTAGAGTAACTACTCTGTGCAAAAGAAAAGAACTAAAAATCTGCAGGAAATATAGACACAGAGAGATGGGCTTGATTTAAAATAAATTGCTTGTGTGCTCTGGAGCAAGATTGCTTAAGTTTCAAACTTAAGTAACCTCAGACAAGTTACTTAGCCCTGCTCGACTTCTTTTTTCTCACTGGTAAAACAGTATATTTATAGTATCTTCCTTATGCAGCCATTTTTATACATATATGAGTTAATCTATGTAAAAATATTTAAACTGTGTTTTTTGCAAAGTGAATGTTTATTATTAAAATAGGAAAATTACATGTAGAATTTTATTGCAGTAAGTAAATTTACCTTTTGCTTGTCCATTTTTTTTGATATTTTCCAAACATATTTTTAAGATGACTCTGATGTTGAAACAGTAAAAGTAAAAACAAAAAACTCTCTCATCTTCTTTTCTGCTTATCAAAGGGTTTCTATTGCAAAAATATGGTGAGAATTTCCTGTATTGTGATATCCGGAACATTGTAGAAGCTGGTAATTTTACTGCTTCTTGCTCAGTACTACTCACATGTGGCTCACCAACAGATGATTCAGGAACATCTTGTAAATATTGCATTTTTCTTTCTCATTTTCTTTTAAAATTCCTCCGGCGCAACTTTGGGATTCCTTGGCTTCCAGCCGGCTCTGTGATCCAGCACCGCTCCACTCCACCAAGACCTCTGCCTGCCTCCCCTGCATCCACCTTGGGACATCATTTCTCATGGCAGGTATGTGTGCCCCCAGTCAGAAAAGCAAAAGATGGAAGTACCCCAAAAAGGCGTCCCACAGGACATGGCGAATTTCACGGCAGGGCTTTAAGGGAAGAGGGCATAATTGACAGTGGAGTTTTTAGGCTTTCCACGTGTCAGCACCTTCTACATTCGCTTTAGTTTCTTGATTCATCATTGTGTAGCTTATAAATAGTCTGGAAAGCTTTTTCAGCAGAGTGGCTTCGGATGTAGATACGTCTAAATTCGGAACGAGAAATGAATTCACCTGGTTATATTATGATCAAAGTAATTCTACCATAGGAATAAACAGATAATGCCAAATATAAATGACACAATGCTTAATTTTTTTTTTTTTTTTTTAGCATTTGTGTTGCGACTCCCAAAGCTCCCCCAGAGGAACAGTTTAAACAGTGTAGTATTGTCACTGAGGTGACTCTGGAGGGGTATGCTAATGTTTATGCAGGATCTGCTAAAGTTGAATTGTTTCAGGAAAAATCTTATAACGAAGTAATTTTTGGTAAGACCAAATGTCATGTTCCTGTCTAAAAAAAAAAAAATGTTCTTTATATATCATAATTCAATGTACTAGGAAATGAACTTGGCTTGTCAGAGAATTCCTCTATACATTGGCTTTGGAAGCTCCCATCCCCGGTTGCAAAGTGCTCCTGTCTCTTTTTCTTACAATACCTACAGCTACGAGCCGCTGAACATTTCTCACAGCAGAGCCTGTACTGAGAGTAGCAGAAGGACATACTACAAATAGTATTATGTCACTGACAATGGTAAAATATGTTACACGAAAGACTCTGGGCTTAGATAGAATTGAATTTTATGTCTGACTTGCACACTTACTAGCTTTGATACCTTGAGAAAATGATGTTCTTCTTGGACCCTCAATTTTCTCATCTACCTAGTGGGAACCAGGCTATCTACCTTGTGATTTTTCATGAGGGAATAAAAGTAAAAAGCCTGTTATGTCAGAACATGAAACAGAAATTGAAGCCTGTTGCTCTCTTTTTACACTAGATCTCTAAGCTTCTTTGCCAATTTGAAAAAAACAAAACAAAACAACTAATGTTAAATTGACTGTCTTCTGGAGACAGAGCTGGTAGAGAAGAAAATGTGTGGATAATCTCAGTGAGGAATAATGTACCCCACCCTCACCCCCCCAAAAGAAATGTTGGTGTTGGTTGGAGTTTTACATGGAATGTGTTCCTTTTCCAACGGTTCATTGGCAGGATGACTGTGTTATCACCTAAAAGACCTAAAAAATACAATATTTCTCTATATAGCCATGCTGTGAATCCTGATGCTTCTGGATTTTCTCTCACTGGTTTCTGCTTTTAAGAACTTCAGCTGCTATGTTTGTTATTTAAAGGTTTGCCATCTCTCTCTTTTTCTACAGCTTTTCAGACCACTTCATGGAGGCTGATTTCTGGAGCCTTGGGAGTAGTGTGCCTTTTGTTGATGGCTACCCTGGGAATTTTATTGAAACATTGTAAGTTTCTCTAGGCATCTTTATAAAGGTCAATGCTATGATAAAACTATTTAATAATAAATGCTGCATTTTGCTAGTGTGTAAATATTATCTCATGGATACACTTATACCAGTACTTAATTCTATAAATTTCTAATAATTTCTTGTAGCATTTACCAGACAAAGTATTCAGCCAATGACCTCTCCAGGATCCACCGTAGAACCCCAGGAAGGTAGGCCCCATACATTGGAAATGCTCAGTGCTGGTAGAACATTGAAATAGACAGTTTCTTGTTTTTCACAGATAGGAGCCTGATGGTAAATCCCACATGGTGACATAAGTTTACTTCCCAAATGGTAGGACGGTCTCATTCGATTGTTGTCTAATGTAGGAATGATTAAATTCCACTAAGTGCACATCATTGATATGTTAAAGGAATAAGGATAATATTAGCATGAAGTAACAGATTTCTGTCCTCTATGAATGCAGATTAGCTAATAAATTATAAATAAACTACAGTAAATATTACAGTGAATCCTAATTCCCTGCCTGCATCTGCTCATAACCCATACTTGCCTATCTCGATTACAGAAAATACTTGCTATAATGTGCCTATATTTCCATTAGTAGTTATGTGTCAGGTATAGTTTCCAGATTTCTGCAAGTGTAAAATCTACTTACAGTAAGAGTCAGCTTAAAGTACAGTTTCTGAATGAATATATTCTCCCGTAACGCACTCCAAGCTCTCTCCTTTCGTGACCGTGTGGCATTTCATTTATAGCTTCTGCAATTTCAGCGCCATTCATTGGACAAACATTCGAGTGTCCACCATGTGTCATGTCTTCTGCTACTGAGGAGAAGGAAGGCTGCTAAACTCTATTATCAGACTTCAAACTAATTGTTTTAATTATCTTCATTTTTGGAAAAAAAAATTCTAAAACATAGGATTCTCATCTGGGCATGGTATTTTTGTTGACTCAGAAAATATGATAAAATGCTTTCTGGTTTAAATCACCTCTCTTTGATGAAGTTAACTCCTCTTTGTACTGCAGAGCTCAGCTTTGGGTCATTTCCTCAAAACAGATTCTTCTGACCTCTTTCCATCCCTTACCCTGCTATGTGCTCTTTTAATATACTGGATTTCTTTTGTCTACTTATAAAAATTATCATTCAATATAATTGATCAATGATTGGGAATTATATAAGTCTTACCCTATCTCTAGAATATAACCTCCATGAAGAAAATTATCATGTTTGACTTGTTGACATTCATAATCCCGAACATATCACACTGCAGTGCACGTAGTAATGCATGCTCAAAGATTATTTGTAAAGAAAAGAGTAAATAGCAAATGGTTTTGAATGAATAAACAGCAATAAAAATATTTGAAATGTCCATTGTCATCAATCATATTTTATTTTTTATCTTAGGCTCTGACTGCTGTTCTTGCCAAGAAAAGTGGATTGGGTACCGATGCAATTGCTATTTCTTTTCCAAAGAAGATAAAACTTGGGCAGAAAGTAGGGATTTCTGTGATTCTCAGAATTCCAGTCTACTTCAGCTGGAAAGCAAAGACGAACTTGTATGTACTTATGTTTCCACATTTTCTTTGTTCTGGAAACATAATCTCTAGGTAAACTGAATAATTTGATTCAAGTCTTTAATCAGAGAGTAAATGGATGGTCATATCTGAACAATAATTATTAATTCTCTGTACTTTGAAGCAATCATTATAAAGGCCGCATAAAATTTGTCAAAGATTTACATCTAGGAATAAAATCAATATACAAGATGGAGTGAATGAAATTTTTCTGGTTGAATTCAAAGTAATAGATGGTTATTTTACTCATTTTATTTAAAGAACCAGCTAAATGGCTTTGCAATGTTTAGTTCTTTTAATTGAATTTATAAATTCTTTTATAATTATGTAACTTCTGTGATGTCTCTGGAATACAATGCAGAGCCAATATGGAGGGTCTGGGGATAAAAATTACCAATTCCTAAGGTCTCATTCCAAAGAAAGATGATCCAATAGAATGCAAAAATTACTGAATAATATCGTTAGTATCACACGCAAGCAAAATTTTCCTGAGGATGATTCAAAAACGGTTGCAGCAGTACATCAACAGGGAACTGCCAGAAATTCAAGCCGAATTCAGAAGAGGACAGGGAACAAGGGATATCATAGCTGATGTCAGATGGATCTTGGCTATCTGCAGAGAATATCAGAAAGATGTTCCATCATCGTTAGTGGCCATAGAGTTGGTTCTGACTCTCAGTGACCCTGTGTACAGCAGAATGAAACACTGCCGGGTCCTGCACCATCCTCACAATCGTTGCTATGTTTAAGCCCATTGTTGCAGCCATTGTGTCAATTCATCTCGTCGAGGGTCTTCCTCCCCTTCACTGACCCTCCACTTTACCAAACACGATGCCTTTCTCCACGGCCTGGTCCCTCCTGATAACAAGTCCAAACTATGAGATGAAGTCTCACCATGTTCGCTTCTAAGGAGTATTGTGGCTGTACTTCTTCCAAGACAAATTTGTTCATTCTTTTGGCAGTTCATGGTATTTTCAATGTCCTTCGCCAACACCATAACCCAAAGTCGTCAATTCTTCTTCAGTCTTTCTTATTCATTTCCCAGCTTTCACATGCATATGAGGTGATTGAAAACATCAGGGTTGGGGTCAGGTGACCCTTAATCCTTAAAGTGACATCTTTGCTTTCTAACACTTTAAAGAAGTCTTTCTTCGAGTAGATTTGCCCAATGCAATGTTTCTTTTGATTTCTTGAGTGCTGCTTCCATGAGTGTTGATTGTGGATCCAAGTGACGTGAAATCCTTGACAACTTCAATCTTTTCTCCGTTTATCAGGATGTTGTTTATTTGTCCAGTTGTGAGGATACTTGTTTTGTTTACGTTGAGTTGTAATCCATACTGAAGACTGTAGATTTTGATTTTTATCAGTAAGTACTTCAAGTGCTCTTCACGTTCAGGAAGCAAGGTTGTATCATCTGTATAACACAGATTGTTAATAAGTCTTCCTCCAATCCTGAGGCCCAATTCTTCTTAATATCATCCAGCTTCTTGGATTATTTGTTTAGCGTACAGATTCAATAAGTATGGTGAAAGGATACAACCCATTCTTTGCAATAAAACACAGGCAAACGGCTATAGTATTAACAATTATGCTAAGGCATTTGACTGTCTGGATCATAAGAAATTATGGATAACATTGTGAAGAATGGGAATTCGGGAACACTTAATTGTTCTCATGTGGAACCTGTACATAAACCAAGAGGCAGTCGTCCTGACAGAACAAGGGGATACTGTGTGTTTTAAAGTCAGGAAAGGTGCGCGTCAGGGTTGTATCCTTTCACCCTGGTAGCATAGTGGTTAAGAACTTGACTGCTAAGCAAAAGGCCAGCAGTTTGAATCCACCAGCCACTCCTCTTTAATTCTTTAAAGTGTTAAAAAGTAAAGCTATAACTTTAAGGACTAAGGTTTGCCTGATCCAACCTATGGTATTCCAATCGCCTCATATGCATGTGAAAGCTGGACAATGAGTAAGGAAGACCAAAGAGGAATTGATGCCTTTGAATTATGATGGGGTGAAGAATATTGAATTTACCATGGACTGCAAGAAAAATGGACAAGTCTGTCTTGGAAGAAGTACAGCAAGAGTGCTCCTTGGAAGTAAGGATGGTGAGACTTCATGTCACATACTTTGGACATGTTATCAGGAGGGACCAATCCCTTGTGAAGAACATCATGCTGGGTAAGGTAGAGGGTAAGCAAAACAGAGGAAGACCCTCAACGAGACGGACTGAAGTAGTGGCTGCATCAATGGGCTTAAACGTAGCGGCTTTGTGAGAATGGCGCAGCCCCGGGCAGTGTTTTGTTCTGTTGTGCACAGGGTCACCACAAGTCGGAGCGGACCTGAAGGCACCTAACAATAATAAAGAAAAGATAGAAATTGCCCGAGATGTATGCAGAGACTGAGCTGACTAAATGCTGAGTAGGTCATACCGTGCAGATTTATCCGTCAAGATAGTGTTGAATTGAGAGAACTTCAGGCTGGAATTCTTAATTCCTTGTGAATTCTCGTTCATGACAACTATAACTGATGGAATTCATAATTTTTTTTTAAATAATAACACTTTTTACCCCTTAGAGGAGTGAGATTTTGTGATATTTTTTCTTCCATAAATGATGGGTCTGAGAAATGAGAAATTTGAACCACAGGGCTTTACCTTCTAAACTAGAAGTCAAGAATGGTTTCAGTTTGTGCGATCGATAGGCTGATTCTGATGCTGGGACACTGACTTTCTTAAAAGTACTCTGCTCCCAGAGTACATTCAAATTAGGTTAATATGCCTGTCTCTGTTTCCAAGCAGGATTTTTTGAAATCTAGGGTACGTTTATATTGGATTGGACTCTATTATAATGAAACGCGTGTCGCCTGGGTGTGGGATGACGGCTCTGCACTCTCTCAGGATCTGTAAGTTTCTGGCAGCCTGCTGGTGCCTTTTCTATTGTCATTTTATCAGTAGAGCAGACAGTACAGGTAACTTCCAGGAGCACTGCAGCAAAGGTAACATGTCTAGGGCGTGAGATTACAGAAAAGAGGTTAGGTGCAACACAATACAATTTTAGCCCAACCCAGAACACCCAAGGTTATACTCAAAATCCGTTGCTGTGGAGTCGATGCCGACTCATGAAATTTAGTGTCTTTGCTCCCGTAAAAGAACTTTTGATATTTCTTTTTCCATTATACCTTGGGGCAAACACATACATGGATATGTGCATGCACACTTGCTCACATACACAATACCACCACTGAGTCAGTAGTCCTGGCAGTTCAAATAAAGCAGGATATGCTTTCCTTTCTTTATTCTGGTGGGGCCAAATTCTCACCATACTCCCCATGTTTCAAATATTCTGGGTTTACCTTCTCTATATTTGTAAACTTTGAATTTTATTTTCACTCACAAACATGGGATTTCCATATATTACAATGGTGAATTATAAGCTCTGATTTGTTGCTCTAGATTAACTCTGTTAATACATCTTTAAACAAAACAGACGTACATTAAGCATCAAAATGATTAACAGCAACGGCAAGAACAGCAATGAGAAAAAACCTCTAGTCCCAATACTACTGATTATGGAGGGAATAACTAAGGTTTGTGCAACAATGTAATCTGAAAACTGAAAACCATGGGTATTGAATAAAAAGAATCATTCAGCATGTTAATATTTCATTTAAATGCTTCTAAAAGTTCTATCATTAATCAACAACATCATCACGTTTTCATACCGTTTTCTCATATGTTAATATTTTTGTCTTCATTACAGATTTTCATCTCAAAATCTAGATCCATGGAACTGTGTATTGTATAACCCAAGGAGTGGTATTTTGGATGACGATTGCAGGCACAAATACGGTTTTATCTGTAAGCAACGGTTTATTTAAGTGTTTTTTAGAGTTGACAGGCAATGCACGGTCAGGTTTACTTTCCATCTCTTATATTGTTACTAATTATCTACTTCTTAGGTCTATAAATTTTTCATTTTTTGTCTCATCCTACAATTTGTATATATCTGAATCCATGTGTTTTAAAATGGATTAAATTTCCCTATCTATTCTTGAATTTATTAAGCATCAAGATAAAGAATGTTATGAATATTTAGATTTTATGTTTTTAATATTAAATGTATTGTATTTTCATGCATCTTTTCTTGCAAATTATCTCTGCACAAATTTAAGTAAAATTTACACCACCAAATAATATATATATGAACGTCATTTCAGTGCTTCATATAACGTACTAATTTGGGAAGTCCCATCCTCACCTTTCTAAAAGTAAAAGTATTTTTAATGCTTTTTGTTAGCTCTTTCTGGAAGTATATATATACAAACATTGGCTTAGAGCTGAAAGTTCCAGTGCTATACGCTATATCACAGTTTCCTCAAACGTGTCATCCAGTTTTAGGACAAAACAAGTTTTGTTTCTTTTCCTCAATACCCTAAATTCTGAAGAACAATTGGATGTCTTTGGCCATTACTTTGAAATGTATGTTTCCAGGATGAAGGCCTCCAGATTTTGCAAGGGGAATGAGAATCCAGGTAGTCCAGGGTGCCCCGGAACTTTCTTGCCTTATACTTATCCATCAATAAAAGAGTCATGTACATGCTGATTTAGAAAATAATATATTGAAATCATTTATTCCCTGTCCTTGAGCATAGAGAATTTGACCCAGCTAGAAAAGGGCTCACAAGGACTCACAAGGACACCTCAACTGGGCCCGGAGCTATAAAGACAATAGCAAAAATAATCTTGGAAAATATCTTTTAGGGAACCTTTCACATGAGCCAGTCAAACACTCTTACCTTTTTCTATTAGCATTTAGTGAATAGAAGCTCTGTTGGGCCATTGCGGACCCCACTGAAAACTGTACCAATGATTGTTAAGAAAGACAATTCAAAATGTAGGATCACAATTTCTAGGCAATCTGAAAAGGTGAAGCTTTCAGTGGTTTTGCCCATTTGTATGTTAATATGTACCCATGGCTCTGTAATGGTCTTTGGACTGGGGCGGACGTGGCTGTGGCAGGACGCTTGTCCCTTTTCCCACTCTTGCCTATTCTGTACTATTCTTTCGACTTGGGCAGACACGGCTCCAGCAGCATGCCTGTCTGTTTCCCACTTTTGTCTTTTTGAATATATGCCGGATAAAACTGTCTTTTTGCTTTACTAAAATTTATATTTTTCCCCCACAACAATGTGCATTGAAAATCTTACTTTCAAATCAAAAAAAAAAAAAAAAAAAAATTTTCCTAAAAGTCTGGCATCAAATACTACATAATTCACTTCTTTTTTTTTCTTTTTTTTGTGAGCAGATCAAATGATCTTTTGAGGGTGTTTTGAGAGTGTTGGAAGAAAGGGCAAAAATAAGGATAAGTATGGTCTTACACTGGGGCTTGGCTGGGATCTTCGTGACCTTCAAGCCACCAAAAGCCAATTCTTTTTTATGACTGTTGCATATGCATTTTAATAAATTTGGATTGACATCTCTATTTGCTTTATAGTTTTATATTTCAATTAAGTGAAAACAATCAATATCTAATAACTGATATCATTATACAAAGAACCAATGAGAGAAAAGAACCTATCAGGTTTTATTTCTCAAAGTGTATATAAAATAGGACTCTAATGCTGAACTCTTCTCGTTCTTATATAATCATTCACTTAGGGAAAATTGAACATCAACTGTATGAAGAAAGATGCAGATTTTAAAATGCTTGAACTCTGACTAGAGAAATTATGTATCACACTTTGAATATTTACCATCTTCCGGTTTTATGGTTTATGTGTTTTAAAAGTAGTACACTTTTAGTTAAACTAAAAACTCAAACAGTAGCATAGAGGCATCTAATGAAAATCAGTTTTCAGGTCTCAAGCATACCGTCTCTGTCCTCCTCCACGAGGCAGTATTTTCTGGTTTGGTTTTGCTATTTCTAGTGGGTTTCTCTGTAAGGGCAAGAGAAAACTCAGTGTTGGTGTTTAGCCACATCCAGTATAGGTTCAAGGCTGTTTTCCCTTTCGTGTGTTAACTCTGTCACTTGTCTCAAGCCCCATCTGAGACCTCACATTTATGACAAATCCAGGAGGAAGGGACAACAGAAGATGTTAAATATGATGGGATAGGTCTACTTCTAGAGGGTAATTCATGCCAAAAATCAACTCCCCTGGGAGAAGAAAATTAATGTCGCCTCCCAATTACAGCTGAGATGTTTCTTCAGAGTCCGTATCACTTCAGGGCACTGACGACAGAAGGGGTTGAACTGAATGCAGATCTTGGTCACCCAGGGGAGAGTATCTGTCTCACAGCACGATCACATTATATTAGACACACTGAATCCAGACCCACCTGACCTGTCTGCTTTCTCTCATCTATTACAGTCTTCGCTTAGGGGGATGGGGCGCTTTTTTATACGCAGGGCATTCTACGAGCTGTTTTACTTTTAATGTGACGAGAAATCTCTTATGCATTCTCGGGGGAAAGATACTTTGTTTTTTCCTCTTCTTTGAAATGGGCTAATGTACATGGAAGGTTGGAGTTGAGTAAACATGTCTGTGTTGGGCGTAGAACAAAGAGAAGAGAGGTAAGAAAATGTGGAAAACACACACACATACACACACACACACACACACACACAGGCAGTAACATTATGGCCACAAATCAGTTTAGACTTACTTAAGTTCTTCCTATTACCACAACTGTATCTATTTTGTACTCCTAAATAACAAATTACCATACATTTAGGGATTTAAAACCACACGTTTGTTATTCCAGTTTCCACTGGTCAGCTTCTCTGGGTCCTTTGCTCAGGGTCAAACAAAGCTGTAGTCAAGGTATGGGCCAGACTGCATTCTCAGCTGGAACTCTTGTCCAAGCTCATTCAGGTCGCTGGCAGAATTGAATCCTTGTGTTTTTCAGACTAAGGCCCTCAGCAACTAGTGGCTACTTCTCTTCGGAGGCAATTCACATCATGGCTGCTTGCATCTTCAAAGCCAGAAGGAAAGTATCTCAGATTTCCTCCATCTATGTCCTCTAGACTCTCTTTTAAGATGTTCATCTGATTAGATCAGGCCCACCCAGTGTTACCTCCCTTTTGATTAGCTCAAGATCAACTGAATTGTATCTGAAATGTTTTCTCCCCTTTGCCATGTGACATTATTTCATCATAGGAGTGACATTCCATCGTATTCACAAGTCCCATCCTCACTCAAGGCAGGGTGGCTTATAGAGGGCATTTATACTAGGAAGCTAGAATCTTAGGGACCATCTTAGAATATGTCCTACCACACCAACGGTCTTAGTTATCTAGTGTTGCTGTGACAGAGATACTGTAAGTGGGTGACTTTAACAAACAGAAGTTTATTTTCTCACCATTTGGGAATCTAGAAGTCTGAATTCAGGACGCTGGCTCTAGGGGAAGGCTTTCTCTGTCTGTCAGCTCTCGAGACAGGCCCTTGTTTCTTCAACTTCTGCTTCCTGGTTCCTTGGAAATCTCTATGTGTCTTGGGATCTATCTTACCCCATCTCTGCTCACTGGTTTGCTTGTTTAATCTTGTTGATCTCAAAAGAGATCTACAGGAGACACACTTTACACTAACACTGTCTCATTAACATAACAAAGAAATGTCACTCTCCAATGGGATTATAACCATAGACATAAAAGAAACCAAACCAAACCCATTGCCACTGAGTTGATTCTGACTCATGGCGATCTTATAGGACAGAGTAAAACTGCCCACAGAGTAAAACTGCCCGATAGGGTTTCCAAGCAGTGGCTGGTGGACTCGAACTGCCGACCTTTTAGTTAGCTGCCATAGCTCTTAACCACTGCGCCATCATAGCTATACAGGTTAGAATTTACAACACATATTTTGGGGGGACACAATTCAATCCATAACACCAACATGCCCCTAAAACAAGGTTGTAACTTTTATTTCTTAGTTTATTAAATTTAATCACTTCCTTTTGAATCATAACTGAGAAGTAAAATCACATATGCTGCGACAAGTAATTCTATTCAATTTTTCCCATTATATTAATTCTTAGCTCCTCCATTGTGACAGCTACAAATTCACATATTATGCCTGAGAAGGATGGAGAAATTTTACCGATATGAACTGGGGCAGTTCTTTGCTTATATTTAGGGATGCCTAAAATCTCTCTCTTATTCTTGGTCAATACAAGGGCAGTGGACTAACTAACCAACTAATTTATAGTGTGCTGTTTAAAGGGGCCAATTTGTTTATTGATAGCTTGCTCCTGAGACAACTAGTTAGATATCTGGTCTTCACTACCTGATTAGATGGGCAAAAGAGACTGCTGAGAACTGCTGTTTTTTCACCCAAATATCAGCAATTCAATCTAAAGATGAAGCATATCTTTGTGCAGATAAATCATTGGGAGCTTATCCCTGGATGTCCCTTGGACCCCACTGCTTCCATAAATTCTCTTTCTCTTGTGTATCACATGTTGTGTGTTCATTGAAAGCCTTATTTGAGTATGTTCTGTTGAGATTTATGATTCCTTTCCATGATCTGACCCTGAGAAATCGTTGGATCACCTAAATCTTCTTCTCCATTTTCATAGTTTTGAAACTTTTGTCTTTATAACTTAGTGTAAGGGTTAAAAACATTTTGTGAAAATGCTGTATAGTTAATATTTTCAATTTTGTAGTATAGTCTCTGTTTCAACGTCTCAGCTCGGCAATTGCCATGCCAGAGAAGTCATAGACAATACATAAGTAAATGGTGTGTTTGCGTTCCAAAAACTTATTTACAAAAACAAGTGGTAGGGTTGATTTGGCCTGTAGGTTATAGTTTGCCAACCCCTTTCAAAATGTACAGATGAGTATCTAAAAGCACCAATCCTGTTTTCCGCTTTGCCTTACCTTTTTCCAGGTCATTTCTTACCACTTGTAAATGGACCTATACATTTTTCAGTATAAAAAACAGTTTTGTCTTTGATTATTTGTCTGAGGTAACCAGGCTTCAAGATTCCACCAACAATCGTCACCTTGTGGTGTTCATGTCTTTGTATAATTTCCTCCCACATTGTATCAGGTTCGACCTGTATGACCAATAGAACAAGGTAGAAATGGTGGCATGTAGCTTCTGAGGCTAGCTGATAAAAGGAAGTGTGGCTTCTGCCTCTTTCCTTTCTCCCAGATCCCTCGATCTGGGGGAAGGCAGTTTCCAAGTTGTGAGCAGCCCCGTCTAAAGGACTGTGTGATGAGGAACGGAAGCTTTCTATGGAAAGTCATGAGCAATTGAGGCCTCTTGCCAGGAGCCATGTGAGTGAACCTTCTTGGAAGCAGACTCTCCAGTCAGAGTCAAGCCTTCAGATGACCACAGCCCAGCTGACATCTTGACAAGAACAAGAGATCGCGAGCCACGTTCATCCCACTTCGCCGTTTAAGGATTCCTGTGCTTCAGAAACAGTGTGAAATAATAATTTTTTTGTTGTTGTTTTATAAATTCAGGGAATGATACCTTATGAGTCTCATCCACACCTGGATCTCATGAGTTTCTGGATTTTGAGCTGATGATGTAATGGGATGAGACATTTGGGGGCCGCAGGAGGGGATGGATGTATGACCATCGAGTCAGCTCTGACTCATAGCCACCCTATAGGACAGAGTAGAACTGCCCCATAGGGTTTCCAGGGAGCCCTTGGTGGATTTGAACTGCTGACCTGTTAGTTAGTGGACAAACTGTTACCCACTGTGCCACAAACACATAGTATTGCCAATTATTTTCTTCTAAAGACCTTCTGGGTGGGATGGGTTTGTATATAATTATAATTTCCACTTCTCTAATGAATACTGATAGTTTCCCCACACTTAAATATATTTTTTTATATGTTTGTTAAAATGTCCTTTACGTGACCTTTTGCCTTTGTTGTTTGGAAAAACAGCTTGAGAGACTTTTCCCCTGAGCTCTGAGGAGTTCTCTTTGCCCTAGTTTTCTACCCTAAAGGGTTTGCTACTTTTGCCCAGGTTGATTGACGTTTCCTGCTTAAGGTGGAAACAACTTGTGGTTTGATATATTTTGTCTGCCTCTGATTGGTATGCACCTTCCAGGGATTAGTCAATAGAGTATGCAAATGAAGTGTCTGTAGCCTCCTATGCAAATGAAGTGTGTGGGGCCTACTGAGGGGATTGGTCAGTTTGTGGCCCCCCACTGGGAGGGGCCATGCCTTGAAATTGACAAGGAATAGTGTATTTATGTGCAGCCAGCTCCACGGAGGTTTTTCAAATAGAAAGAAGCAGAAAGAGAAGCAGCAGGAAGAAGGAAGAAAGAAGAGAGAGAGAGAGAAGACAAGGAACTTTCTTAAAGAGCTGTAACACGGGTCAGGGTAACACTGAAGACAGCGAGAATCCTGGAAGGGGCCCAGTGGCAGAGCCAGCGGCAACAGGCCCAGAAAGGGCTGATAGGAGCCTGTCCTCAGGGGGCCGAAGGAGGTCTGCATGGCCAAGAGGAGCCGAGAGCTGACCTTCCTGAAGAAGGAAGACTGCCTACAGGCTTCCTGATCCTGATCCTGAGTTGTAGCCTGTTACTTCTTTAATAAACCCCTTAACTGTGAGTATGATTTCTGAGTTCTGTGAGACACTACATCTAATTGCCAAACCAGAACAGGGGAGAGGAGAGCGTTGAGGGCGGGGAGAGTGGCCGGTATCAGAGATGGAGTGATACCACTGTTTGGAAAACGTGGAAATCTGGGATATATTTGACCTCTGCCTCATGGCAGTTGGCTTTCTGAGGATTCTTATATTCGAAGTTATTTGTACAATATTCTTCTATGTAGTGCTTGTGTAAGGCTTTTGGCCATTATTTATTTATTTTTGATAGCTTTGTTGAGGTATAATTGATATAAAATAAACCATGTATATCTCAAGTTTCAGTGTGATAAACTTTCCCATATGTACACATTTGTGAAAAACGAAAACCGAAACCAAAACATAGCCAAGTTGATTCTGACTCATAGGGACCCTATAGCACAGAGTAGAACTGCCCCATAGGGTTTCCAAGGCTATAATCTTTGACTGCCACATCTTTCTGCCATGGAGCCATTGCTGGGTTCCAACCACTGACCTTTTGCTTAACAGGTGAGCAGTTAACCACTGTGCCACCAGGGCTCCTACATTTGTGAAACCATCACTCATTACCTTAATCAACTTAGATAACATATACATCGCCCCAAAAACTCTCCTAGTGACCTATGTAATGCTTTCCTCCTGCTCCTAGACGCACGCTTGACCAATGTACTCTATTTTGTTACTATAGATTTTCATTTTCTGAAGTTCTATTGGGGGGCTATGAGTCAGAATTGACTTGACAGCACACAACAACAACAAAGTTATATATATATATTATCATGCAGTTTGTACAAATTTGTTTGTTTTTTTTTAACTCAACATAATTATTTTCAGATTGCTTCTTGTTATTATGCATAGCAATAACTGATTTCTTTACAGTCATCAGTAGCATTCCATTTTACGGGTAAAACGCAATCTATCCTTTCACTTGTTGATAGATCTATGGGTTGTTTCCATTTTTTTGGTTATTACTAATAAAGTTGCAGAATATTGGATATAGCATGGACTGCCAAAAGAAGGAACAAATCTGTCTTGGAAGAAGGACAACCAGGATTCTCCTTGGAAGCAAGAATTTAAAACTACATCTTACATACTTTGGAGAAGTTGTCAGGGGGGATCCGTCCCTGGAGAAGGACATCGTGCCTGGTAAAATACAGGGTCAGCGAAAAAGAGGGAGACTCTCAATGAGATGGACTGACACAGTGGCTGCAACAATGGGCTCAAGCAGAACAAGGATTGTGAGCTTGGCGCAGGACTGGGCAGTGTTTCCTTCTGTGGTGCGTGGGGTCACTATGAGTTCTGACCAACTTGACGGCACCTAACAACAACGACAACAATAAAGTTGCTATGAGTATTCATTCACAAGACTATGTTCGGTTGTATATCTTCTTTTCTCTCAGATAAAGAGAATTTTCTAGGAGTAACAATGGTTAAATCATATGGTAGGTGCACATTTACATTTTTTAAAAAACATCAAACTGTTTTCCAATGCGATTGCTCCATCTTGTATTCCCACTAGCAGTGTTAGAGAGTTCACTTCCTCCACATCTGGGGCAGCCATTGGAATGATCAAGCTTTATAATTTTAGCCATTCTAATAAGTGTGTAGTAGTGATTCATTGTGGTTTTAATCTGCATTTATCTAATGAATAATGTTTTTGAACATGCAGTCGTTTGCTTTTTTGTCATATTTACATCTTTCTTAGTAATTTTTGTGTTCAAATAGTTTGCCAGTTTTTATCAGTTTTATTTTCTTATTGAGTTTTGATAATTTTTATACATTCTGTATAAAAGTCCTTTATAAGACAGATGTTTTGCAAAAATTTTCTACCAGCCAGCATTCTCTAAGCAATGTCTTTCAAAGAGTAGACGTTTTAAATCTTGACAAAGTCCATGTTATCAATTTGTTCTTTTATAAATCATGCTTTACACATCATTTCTAAGAAGACTTTGGATAAACCAAAGTCACAAATATTTTCTTCTTGAAGACTTATAGTTAGATTTACATTTAGATCTAAGATTTATTTTGAATTAATTGATATATTTGGTGTGAAGGATGAATCAAGGACTTTTTTTTTATATCTATTTTTTTCCCTGCCATTTGTTAAAAATATTATCCTCGCTCTACTTAAATGTCTATGCACCTTTGTCAAGAATTAATTTTCCATATATGTATCGATCTGTGTCTGTACCCTCTATTTTGTTCTGTTGAACTGTTTGTCTCATTTTGCATGGATAGCACACTGTTCTGATTACTCTAGCTTTATAAAAGCCTTGAAGTCTACTAGTAATTGCCCTTCAGCTTTGTTAATTTTTAAGTTGTTTTGGATATTGTTGTATTTTGCATTTCCATGGGAATTTTATAATTATCTTGTCAATAAAAAAAAAAAAACTTGTGGGATTTTAATTGGAATTGCATTGAATCTACAGATGAATTTTGGGAAGACTGTTACATCAACAATACTGAATCTTCCGACTCTATAACTATGTATATGTCTTTTATACTCTTAAATTTTTCTCAGCAATATTACATAGTTTTTATTAACATGCAGCCTTTTACTTTTTTATGAAGTTTTCCTAAGTATCGCATTGTTTTTGATCCTATTATTAATTGTACATTTCTCATTTTAGTTTTTGATTTTTTGATTACAAGTGTCTATACAGTTGGTTTTTGTATTTACTTTTATGTTTCAACCTTTCTAAACTCACTTATTCTATTAGCATTTCTGTGGATTCCATTTGATTTTCAACATAGATGATTGTTACGTATGAACAAAGACAGCTTTCCCTGTTTCTTTTCAAAACTGGCTGACTTTTATTTCTTTTTCTTGCCTAATTACAGTGACCAGAACATTGAATACAAACTTGAATACAGTAGTGAGAGTATACCTCTCCTTCTTAGTCTTGAACACAATCACTTTTTCATCTTTACATTTAATCTTAGCTGTAGGATTTTGTCTTTGCCATCTTCATAATCAAGAACTATCCCCAAAAGAAACTGCATAAAACAGGGCAGAACTAACAGGAGAGGGAGCTCTCTATCTAGGAATCTTGTTCACGAAATATAAGTAGAAAAAACAGACCACATTCATAGAAGCTTCCGTAAAAAAAGTAAAATAAATCAGAGAATGTGAATATAAGGGTTTTTTACCTATGGAAAGTGACCCACTTAAAAAAAAGAAAACAATCAGATTTGAAAAAATGGCAATACAGTATTGCAGATTGAAGTAGATATCTTCATGCCATCAGAAAAACAAAAAACAGAAATGTCAAAAGAAAACAGAACCGAAACAGGAGTTGAGTGAATGCAAGGAGTTCATAGATGCTAACAGTAAAGATGAACAAAATAGACAAACCAACTTCATCAACAAAGATAAAACACAAAAATATATAAGATAAGAAACAAGACGGTGGAATAATTATTGCTACAGAGGAATTTTTTTTGAATTATGAGATTACTTTCCATGACTTTATGCAAATCCTTTGAACACCTAGGGAAAATGGATAATTCAGTTAAAATTTTCCTTTATTGTAATTGATCTCATTGAATATAGTATATTCAATAAACTAAATTTTTTATAAAAGAAATAGGACGTTATTAAGACAATGCTACCCACACAGAAGGAGTCTCTGGGTGTTGCAAATGGGGAAGCACTTGGCTACTAAAATAAGGTGATGGTATGAATCCACCCAGAGGCATCTCAGAAGAAATGCCTGATAACCTATTTCTAAAAGATCACTGCCGTTGAAAGCCCTATGGAGCACAGTTCTTACTCTGGCACATATGGCATCACCATGAGTTGGAAGTGAATTGATGGCAACTGGCTTGGTTTTTTGGCTTGTACACACACACACAAAACATGCACATGACACAGAATTTGGCAAAACTTCTGGAGACTGGATAGTCCAATGCTACCTAAATTTAGAGCCTAGATAAAACAGAAAATATTCCAAATTCTTTTTATGAAATAAGTTCAACTTTGATACCTAAACATGATATAAATATCACAGAAATAACATATGGATATTGCTCAAAAATCTTAAAGTGTTAGCACAGTGACCCCAACACTACATTAAGAAACAACCCGGCTACCTTTGATTGGCTTCTTGTTGTTGTTAGCTTCCGTCAAGGTGGCACCTGACTCATCGAAACCCACGGAAGTGGGAGCAGGCCATTATGACTCAGGAAAACGTAGCCGTTCTTTGGCATTTACAAGTTTCACTTATCTTGGGAGATTTAGCTCAAAATACCATTGCCATGGGAATCTTTACTGCATACTCCGTAATACTGTCTCTTCCTTCCAATCATCATGTAGCACGTCTTTCGTAATTCTCTTCACCAACTTTAGCACCATTCGTTTGGCAAACCTTCGAGTCTTTATCATATGCTCTGTCTCGCGGGCACTACGGAGAGA